>CACVKI010141028.1:0-39962 GCA_902732785.1 Trichogramma evanescens | reverse complement strand
TGAAAAAAACAGAGTTTTCTCTGTATATTCAAAAAAAAATTTTTTTCTTCATTTTTAATAAATTTTTCATAAATGTAGATTTAAGGTACCTTTCCCCCCTTAAGCGGGCAAAATAAAGAAAATCAAGCTGGTGAAATTGCAAAGCGGAGTAACGAGTACGAACTACCGCTGCTGTCTGCTTGCTCGCCAGTCTGCGTGTACTACTTTTTTAAGCGTCGCGTCGCGGATGCTGCCTGCAGATCCACCTTGCTCGGGGGATTTTGAAGAATTTATGAGATGGACTGGCGATGTTTTGCTCTTATTTCAAACGCGCAATTTTGAAAAATTTCCTGCTTTCAAAGGACACGCAGAGATTCTTTTGACTACTGTACATTCTTAAACTTGAAACACATCTTGATCCTGTTTTCTACTAGCAGTTAGCCGTACAGCTTGGTTGAATAAAAAAAAAAAAATAACGTACCTACCGAAATTGGTACAGAGAGAAATCGACTCACAGAGGTAATTTAAAATTGTCTCCTGTTGCAAGGACAATAAGAAATTACAATGCAAAAAGCCCTCGTATTTCCGCTATCATTATTTTTAATCACCGCGTTCATTGCCGATATATATAATAGAGGGAAAATAAAAGAAGCTGCAGGGACTGGGCGCACACCTTTGGCACTTGCGCTATATGAGGCGGTAGACACTCGCACAGAGTATAGCGCAATTATTTCCCACCAAAAAGAAAACGAAGAAGTACACGAGACGAAAAGCAGTGCTAGTTGTAGCAACAACAACAGGGGTATATAGATAACAGTCTGCGAGTGAAGCCATTTTTCCGTAAAGTTCATCTCCGCTAATGGGAAATACTTCAAAGCCCGGGAGAGCCGTTCATCCCGTGTTCCTTCCTCCTCTATCTTCCTCTTTCTCTCTCTCTCTCTCTCTCTCTCTCTTTCTCTCGTACATCTGGAGAAAAAAAAAGAGAGAACTAAACGGCAGAAAGATGTAGTGCAAGTGCAACGCGCGTATCCTTGTGTATCCTACCTGTACACTTGTGCACACGCGATATTGCGCGAGTGCATTTTAGGCCGCCGAAACAATAATAAATTTTATTTTCAGTCGCATTTCTTTTATCTTGACCACAGGAGTCGTGCAAAGGTCAAGCCACACACGCACGCAGTAACTTGCATTTTTTTCTCCGAAAAAAAAAATAAAGCATAGTCGTGAAGTTTACTCTGGTCGGTGCGCGCACTTTGCGATCTCTGCTCTTATATATCCCACACGCTCTTTTTCTTTTCAAAGCGCTCGACTGACCATTGTTACAAAGCTTTGTATGAAAAGCTCTGCAGCTCGCAGCAAACTGGCCTAGGCTAGAGGTCAATTTGTTAGCTCCCGTGGAGGTGTTGGGTAGAGGGGCAATTTGATTCAAGAACACATCCTCGAGGCAAAGAAAAATCCTGGCGCTTATTTTTCTTGAAAAGCAAATTAATGATGGTCTTCGTCGTGAGCGCGAGTCCACATACTCTCGCTCTCGAGATTTATGTCGAATAATCTCGTTATCGAGCTTGCGCGCTTCAATTCATTGTTAAGCTGTGCGTTTTGGTCGTTGGCCAGAAAGAAAAGGACACGACTATACCAAGCTGCAAATGCAGGAAATTTCGAGACTTTTTAATATACCGTCGTCGTTACGATTATTATAAACGTTTATTACACAGGATTCGGATTTAATAGATTTCTGCGCGAACTCACAAATTTATATTCTCGAGCTCTTCTTCAATATTATGAAATAACACGATTATGAGATATGGAACGGAATACATTACAAGACTTGCACCACGCCTGAGAGGCTACAATAATAGCGACGCTTCACTTCATCGTCAGTCTATTAATGTAAAATACAACAACAAAAAAAGAAAGAAAAAGAAAAAGAGAATAAATTCAGAGCAGTTTCTGAGATCTTTATCTGCTTAATTTTCAACCGACTTTTTAAATTAATTCGACGATACAGTGTTTATTTTAAGTTTCTTTCGGCGCCTTACGACGACTCGGTCAATCCTCTTTTTCAGTTGTCTCTTACGTAAGGCGAACAAAAATGATTCGCTAAGTATTTCGCGTGTCTCGTTGAATTTATACGAATACTTCATACACAAGTGGGATTCGCTTGGGTGATTAAACTAAGCGAGTCAATCATTGTTACTGCTTGAGACCGACACAAATGGTTTGGGGGAGATTAAACTGGCAGCAGTTGTTGTACAATGCATCAAACTTCATCGATGTAACGCAATGATTTGTTAACCGTTTTGCATGGGGTCAAAATCAAACACGATGGTTATGTTGTAACATCGATTTTGTCAGCGAACGCTAATTCTTGATGTAAAGAGCCTTGCCTCTATTGGCAATGGGATATTGGAGAACTCGCATACACAGAGTCACTACCGCTGCAATAAAAGCTCAATCTCTTAATGCTTTGTACATTTCATTGCGCGCCGCCTTTGCTTGGCTACTAAAAATGCGAGGAAAAAACGTGCAATCGTTAAGTTTTATTGTTCTTATATCGAGAACTATATACCCCATCAAGTTTAATCGCGAATAGATCTTTTACTTGTGTATAAATTTAATCACCACTTAATCAATGGATAAAAAAACCCTTTTGGCGCTCCATACATAAATCGTTCGAGCTTTGCTGACAAAGAAAAAATATGTACTTTCGTTTCGTTCAATAGTCTCATTCATTCCTCGCGAGAGTGAAAGAGAGCCAAATTACACTCGACGTTTTCATCGAGTCAATTGTACTCTGACTGGTACGTTTTTTTTGTTTTCATATATGTATTGACAAAAGATACGGGAAACGATGGGCGATATCGATTGGACAAAATTATTATCCCAACGCACGGCCGTAAAACAAAAATATCTATATGGCCCAAATGTAGCTTTTGCAGTTTCATATACGCGTAGCTAACAAGCATAAAATTCATTGACAATAATGTCAAAGCTTTTTTGCCGCTCAACCGCCACCATCCAGTAGACCTGCTGCAACCGATCGAAAAGCTTTTGCTATATACAAAGAAAAAACCAGCTACGTTGGTGGATCATCGCTTCTAATCTCGCGGATTAATGCATTCGTTAAAAATGCTCTCTGCCTCGCAGCAGCGCATAAATGCTATATACACATGGTAATTCTTTATTGAGCACAGATAAAATCTTTTTATATACAAACTATATATAGCAAAAGCGAAATCGCAACTAATCGCGGTCGTTAAAGGCAGAATCATATATAGAGTTAAGCGCGCGCATACGACATATCGAATGATGCATCGACTCTACAGTTTTATCCTCGAGATAATAAAAGAAATCGAGTCTCGTTCTAAGTCGTAAAAAACGCAGAGTGAAACTGCGCTCGCCGAAAAGTTCCCCATGCCGATCGAACAGATCCGTCAAATTAAATGAAAAATTCAAAAGTACATATATAGCCCGAAGACGGAAGAGAGATAAGTCGCGCGCCGAGAAATGCGATTTGTTATCGCTTTGCTCTGGATTCATAAAATCGACAGGCCAAGATTGACGATAGAGCTGCGTATATGTATATAAGGCAGCGAGCTACAAGACCCAACTAACAATGCCAGCGAGTGATGAAATTCGGGTATTGTGTGTACAAAGCGAGCGAAGCGGCTCCTCGTAAATTCTCCAAGACACTATCTGCTAGCCAGCAGCAGCAGCAGTAGCAATAGCACTAGTGAAACTGCCTCGGCAACATCTCAGTATTAATAATCGAGCGAGCGAGGCTCACGATGATGCTCAGCGCTAACTTATATGATGACCATTATTCAAACTCTCGGCTAAAGTGAATTATAATCTGTACATACCTGGAAATTTCGTATTTGACCGAGGGGACAGTCGTCGCTGCAGATGCTCCTCGGTATGTGCTGCTCACCGGCTCCGGTCGTCCACTGCGTCATGTTTATTTCGAGGTCCAACCTGTCGATAAAACGACAAATTGATTGAATGGCAATATACGCATAACGAGAGGCTGCCACTGTCTCGTATAATCGATAATTTCATAGAGGCTTATCGCTCATTCAAAGTTCGGGCTAATTGTTTGATTGGCAAAGAGGCCCTTTTCGAAATATTCCACGCGCGCTCACGCTGGCAAATAAATTTCGCTTGAAAACATCATCCCAATTAATCGCTGGAATGAAATATAAGCCGCTGCGCGAGCTTTTTCCCATTTTCCACGGATTGCAGATAATTCAAATGGAATTCGGAGTCTCATCAAAAGCATTACTGAGTTTAATGCCCGCGAGCCTCCAGTCTTCCTTCCCCCGCTCGGAGTTCATTAAATATATTTTAACGAAGTCGCGCAAATAATAATCGAGGCTTTTCTTGTTTTTCGCATATATTTATTATGCGTTTAAGGAAAAAAGAAATGCATAACTTAATAGATGCATTAGACTCACCTCTCCTTCCAATGGCCGATCAGAGTGTAATTGTATCGTCCATCCTCGCCCCGTTGGTACTGATAGATGTTGTAGTAGCCGTAAGCGTCGCCATCGGCGTTGAATTTAATTTCCGTGCCTTGTCGACCTGCAACAGACGACCAGCTCATATAACGAATCCCCAATACAGTACATGGTATCGTATCCACGAAAGGGGTAATTATTTATCGTTACGACGCATGCGGCATGTCGAAGCGCGCGCAAAATTTTCGCTGTCGTTTCGACGAGTCAGCGGACTGAGGTACGTTTATAAGAAGTGCGAGAACTATTTCTTCTCTCGGCTTCTCGCGCTCTCAACAGAAGAAAGATGTGGACTTTTTCTATTCGGCACTACCCAAAGAGTTGTTTTTTGACGCCGTTTTTCACAAAGGTAATTCAATGTGTCCCGAACACGAGCTTCGTACATTACTCGTATATTACTCGTTCTCAATAGCCCCAGACGCACACGGGTGAAGACCGAATTCTTTGTATTTTTTTTTCGACGAAGAAAACTTTTTTAAATCCTCGGTTGTCAAATTAACTTTTAAAATTGTCTCGTGCTTGCAATCAGCGCTGGCTCTCTTTTAATAAAAGTGGCTTAAAGCGAGTGTAATTCGGACAAAGCATGAATTTTATTAATAAACTCGGGTAGTCTATTATTCAACGTCGGAATCGGGCACGCCGCGACAGATCATTGAAATTCCAGTTAATGCGATTTGCAGTACTCTTCATGTCCAGTATAGTGTTTCACAATTCTCGTTTCGCTGAAATATATGTATTTAAATTTTAATGCTCGTTTGCGTAGCCCGCAAATTGTGCGCGTCGAAGAAACCGATACTGGACGAGAGTAAGGCGCGGTAGTGCAGCCAATCTAGGACAATTTCGAGGCTGCTAAAAAGGCGGCTCGTTACGCTGCAAGCGTTGATGGGAAAAATAATTGAAGCCCGAGGCTCGCCGCAATTGCACAGCTCGTGCCTACGTGAAAGAGCCGCGTGTCTATAATATAATAAAAGATCGGCACTTTGCGGGGGTTTGATGGCCTGCACTAGTATAGCTTAGGCTTCTTGGCGCTGGCTGTTATTTATATATCACGCCTGCGAAGCTCTTTTGCCGCCTTAGCTAAATCAACTTTCCTTTTAATTTACTCGGACGAACGTCGGAGGGTTTGTTGCGCCAGCTCGTTTTTCGGTCAGCGACAATTTATCCGGCTATATTACTACTTGGACGTAATATTGCATGAAACTGCTACTTTTGCTCGTGTAAATAGCTTCGTGCCTCGTATCAATCCTTTGTCGAAATTTTCATTCCAGCTCGATCGGTTTTTCGCGATTATCTCGTCCCTCTCCTTTCGGCTCGACCGCTTTACGCGCCACTCGTCAAAGTAACGATTTCACATTAAATATAACGGCCAACCATACACCCCCCAATCTCTTCCTTCGCGTGTATACGTATACGTATATACGTTCAACGTGTGTCAATCGATTTTCATTTTTTTCTCTCACGACGCTGTATCGAATACTTTGCGGTAGATTTGAGCAGCAGCATCGTCGTTGTCAGCTTGGATACTAAAAGCTATTACTTATATACCGGCGCGTCTTTTGACTCTGCACGCCCGCGTGCCGCTTATATTTTACTGCGGCGATAGCAGCTTCTTTTTTTTCATCATAAATCACGCGATTCGCTTGATACCAAAAATAGATTGGCGATTACACGGTTATACGGCCGACTCTCTGTATATCGATTCTGCGTCGGTGCATGTATCGGCTTACCAACGAACGTCAGATTGCGAATGTACTGAAGCAATCGCTGGCCCTGCGGCGCTGGCTCGAGGTTGGCGCACAGGTGGTGCACCTCTCCCACGCAGAAGTCGTCGATGACGTTGTGCACACCGTGTGCCATCGCGTAAATGGCGTCAGCTGTGAACAAAAAATATATTCCGGATTAGAAGAGAGAGAGAGAGAGAGAGAGAGAGAGAGAGAGAGGATTTCTCACTGAGCCGGAAGTAGAGCGAAATCGGATTATATTTGCTATACAGGCGATAAGCTCATAGCCGGATGTTTTTTTTTCTGTTGGGACGATTAAGGCGGTGCAGCCAATTTTTTGCTTTAAATAACCAACAATGGCTTTCTCGTGAGTAATGACGTCGTTCGGTTTGGGCTTCTTTGTACTACTTAGCAAATAAATCATTTAGAGAACAACTTTGCTTTTTGCAAGCGAATTGGTGAAAAGTTATGGCTCAAAGCGCCCAGAGAGCATCAGGTAAGATATTCTATTAAATCAACGCGAAAAGTTATATTTCAGATTTTACCTGCGGATTATTTAAGCTCGAGCACTTGGCAGATCTGAGAATCATTTTTTATTTACATGAAAGATAAATTCGTTCAAATTATTCTTAGCCTTAAATAAAAGTTTGTATCGTAACGAAAGTGCGACCGTAGAAAATGTAACGAAGCAAAGGGGCGTAAAAGGTTAATCTCAGCTTAAAAATCGAAGAACAATTCATAATACAACTTGGTCGATTTTGTGTATTATATCGAGAAAAGAGTTGAAAAAGAAACCAAAATTTTCACTTTATATTTACGTCGAGAGGCTTTCCCGATAACCCAAAGTACTTAAACAAACTTTATGAAAGGAAAATGTTGTCGTTCCATCCTATTACCGATTGTTTTCATCTCGCGCTTTGTACGAAAAATATGAGTCTTGGCTTTTATCGCGCAGCAAAAATACCACTCGAGAAGTTCACTCTGCAGCGATGAAATTCGAATTATCGGAATCCATTGAATGCGCTTTTGTCTGGGACCTCTGTCTCTTCCACTTGGCACCGGGCGCCATTATTTAGGTCGAATGTTAAAATCGATCTCTATATAGCGCAGTTTGTGTCTATTATATATACTCACCGACGAAAGGCACGAGGCCCTCCTGCTTGTAATCGACGAGCTCCTCCTCGCCGGTGCACCTCTTGATGTTGGGATCGAGATGGAAGCTACACTTGTGATGCTGCTGCCAAAATTCGCGGAACCAGACGTTACGACAATTGACGAACTTATCGGGTCGACTGGCGTGCGGTATGAGGCGGTCGTGCTGGCCCTCGCACTCGCTGCCCATGCGCGGCACGAGGCTCTTGTAATAGTTGTCGAAACCTGTGGAACACATGCACGCGTATATATAGTAGAGTGGCGCAATATATGCCTCGGAGTTATGAATGTGCTTTCATTCGTCGAGCGTCGATGTGTTTCGCACAGTACGCTGAGCTCTGCGTGCTCTATGAATTGTAAAGCGCGCGAGCTAATAGCGCTGCCATCGCGCTTCCGCGGCAGCGCTGATTTATGGACTCTTTTTAGTTATGCGCCTCCGAGTGCTGATCAAAGATTCATGGCTAAATATCCATCTTCTTGGGGAGAATGTTTTATGCACTGCGTTGCCCTTGCAGCGAATAAAAATCAATCAAACAAGGTGCGCACTACGGGGACGGATGGGAGCTGCGTGCGCGTCCCGGCTTCATGTGTCAATCATCGATCTGGTGTACAGGATTTTTCATATTACCGATGTACATCGAGTAGTCGAGTTAGCCGTTCAAAAAAATAACTTTTCCCAAGTATCTTTGAGCATTATAAGCCACAAGAAAAGCAGTTTCAATTTCCTTTCGTAATCGAATCGTTTTGTAAAGTATAAGTGGCTCGAATATAAGGAAGAAAAAAATCTTGCGGAGCAGTTATTTAAAGTGTCGGGTCTGAAGAACCGAGTGAAAATTGAAGATGGCCCCGGGCTGCTGCAAGCTTTTAGCAAGCCATAATAAGAAAGTATAATATAATGTCGAGACTCTCGCTCCGTAATGTACAAGGCATGTTGGAGAGCAACCTTTGCTCAAAGGCTTCGCGCGCGCTCGATCGATGCGCTATTTTTGAGATATGGAATCTTCGATATAAACACACCGTTACACAATATGTAAGGTACTTGCACGGAGATACTTGAAACAAACGATAGGCTACTAGAATAAACTTCGATATTACTTGATCGAGCAAAGACTCGAGCCTCTGCGTCGCACTACTCGTTTATCTTCATCTAGTATCTTAGCGGCATGCGAGGCAAAACAATGCGCGCGCCCGGCCTCGTTCGATTGCTCGTATCTTCCGCGGGCTGGTTTGTTTGTTCCGATACGATTCGCGCACTCGGCAAAAGGACAATCGCCTCGAAATGCGGGCGTCGACGCGTAATTGTTTTTCTCCACTGCACGAGCTCAAATCGTTTACCTTCGAGTGAATTACGAAAAGGCAGGATAGTGATGGCACCCTCGGCGGCGAACTCCTGCTCGCGAACCGGATGCACCTTGGCACCCCACGAGTCGCTGCCAACCCACATGAAGTGACCAGTTTTGTTGGCCTTTATAGTAGCTTGCAGTAGTTTTCTGAAAAAAGCAGAGCAAACAAATAGTAGAGTCGTTAATTGAAGTAGCCACTGTAATCGGTTTATTGATTCTTTTTTTTTTTTTTTTGCTACAACGTTAACTTCTGATTTTCGAACGTGTTTACTTTGCTTTGTGGTTACTATGAATCAAAGAAAAAAAGCAAACGAACGACTATAGGAACTTTTTATAATTAGCGTTTCTTTGTTTTTAGATGAGCTCAAGCTTTTAGCTAATCTCTTAATTAATCTCAATTCATGGGCGTTACAAAAATGAGCTTATGCCATTATTCTATAACGCTGGTAACTTGTTGGGAATTCATGACGCATTTCACATGAATAATTATTCGTATTCAAATCCCTCCATTTGTTATAAAAAAAGTTAACTACTTTTACCAAATAGTTTGTATGTAAATCTAATGCTAAATCTGTTTTCAGTTCGATGCCAGAGATACAATCGTTTCGCTCAACATACGCGTTCTTTGATGCAGCTAGGCAATGCTAATTAGAAAAATCGTTTGAGTGATTACTTGATTGATGACGGGGAGAGCAGAGAAAGGACAGAGCGAGTTCAAGAGAAAAAGAGGGAAAAGTTTTCAAAGAGAATAGAGCAAAAGTATCGGTAAAGTGAAAACATACACACAGCCTGGAGCGTTGCACATACGTGTACGTTCTACACACCTAGGAATCGCAACAAAACTCATTTCCAATACAAATTTTCAATCAGCGCCCCTTATTTGATCGGAACTTGAACCAAGAATTTTTCAATACTTCCGATCTGAAGGGCAAAAGTTTCAAGGGTTTCAAAAAGAAATTTTATGAAATTATTTATCGTCAATCGATGGGCGTTCGACCGAGAAAATGCCGAGCTCTCAC
The DNA here is from genome assembly GCA_902732785.1 of Trichogramma evanescens. NCBI lineage: Eukaryota > Metazoa > Arthropoda > Insecta > Hymenoptera > Trichogrammatidae > Trichogramma > Trichogramma evanescens. The sequence continues at coordinate 30,234 of CACVKI010141028.1, read as the reverse complement.
TTCTGTGGAAAAATAGATCATAATTTCAGTCGAATTTTCTATCATCGCGTGTACATTGTACATCGATGTGATCATCATATAGCAATTAAAGTTAGCTGAATAATGAATTTATTCACGAAAATTTTGAAATATTCAACTATACGCGACTGACCTTTCGTAAATTGAAATTCATTTATACTACCCGCGGTCACGATGCTACCATCGTATGAGTTTAATGTTTGATAAATTACTTAGACGAGTCATAATTAATGGCTTGAAAATTAAAAGAACGGCGAATATAATAGTAGAAGCAATTTATTTTTCAATTAAATAAATTAACATTTGCACTGCACCTTGAGCTTGGTTAATTGATTTGCTTTTTTGTTGGTTGTACGTACGAGAAATGATTTTTAAATTGTTACTACATTCATCCTTCATTCATTTAATTATCAAACCACCTGGATATCGAACTGGCGAAATTGAACCGGAAAAAAACTGGGCACGGATATAGATAAAGTCTGTTTAAATGACTCGAGAGACCATCTCGTATATCTTGTACATATATCTCAAATTGGTCGTTGAGGACTCGAGAGCGTACACAAGCAAAGCTCCGTTAAGATATATTACATAAGTGTTCGGCCATTTGTCTTGATAAAACCGACGTGGCGTCGAGTGAATATTTGATGCGAATCCGGGCTCGCAGTTTGCGTTGCTGCCGCAGCTTTGGTAAGTATCGAGAGCTTCCTTAAAGCTTCATAATAACATGTAAAAGAAGCGAAATCTTGCCGTTGTTCGATGAATTTATCTGTGCAGTAATACAAACTCGCGCAAATAAAGAGTTTGTTAACGAAAAACGCTCAACAGTTTTAAAATAAAACGAGGCGCGAGCAGTGCGAGCATAAAAGTACACTCGTTAAAATATCGGGAAAGAGAATTTCTTTGAAGACCCACTTGGGGAAACGAGCGATGCAGGAGCGTGCGGGGACTTTGTTTTGCTCGTTAAATCGAGCTTCGCGCCCGCCCCACGATGAAATAATCATGGCAGCATAAGCTCGAAAGTCCACAGCTCCGTGCTTCAGGCTGCGCGTATATTTTGACTTTGGTGGCATATACTGAATAGCGAAAATGCGAGTACATGTGCATTCAGTATTTGTTGCAGAGTAGTTGCTTACGAGGCCTTTAGTGTGTACGTGCGAGTACGTGTATGCATATCGCCCTAATAAAGTCGTCTTCTGAAATGAAAATCGATATTTCGCGTAGATATACAAGCGCGTGGCAGGTGAGAGAAGCGAGAGAGAGAGAAGTCTGAGCGAGTCACTACGCCATTAAGCTCACGCGCGTTGGTTTATATTATAAACTTTGTACGCCATATAAATGACGATCGATCGCTCACCTACGGCTTATACATACGTGCCAATGGTCTTTTATGCCGCGTGCAGCGCGACTTTTACAATAATCAGCGTCGCCCGCGCGCGTGCGAGAGAGAGAGAGAGAGAGAGAGGCAAGAAAACGCGTCCCCCCGCGATCGTATCTCGCCTCGGCGCTATTATACTGCCGCGCGGCGCCTCTATACACGTGTACCAGTGGTAAGCATGTATACGAGCGACCTGTGCACTCTTAAAATTGAGAATCCATCTATATAAATGCGCGCTCTGGCTGATCCGTATCTGTGTTTTTTGCAAATTTAACGAGCAGAAATAACTGGACCGAATATACAATTTTACGCGCGCGCATTCCGTCTGCGAGCGAGCGCGGCAAAGAGAGAAAAGCTCGAGCTATATCGCTACCGCTGCTGCTGCTACCACGACTACACCTATATATATGTTTGGTACCTGGGAAAACTAGACAATGGCTCGATCCCCGTCAGAGTTTGTCGCGTGGATTAAAGCGCGCGCTGCACGTCGAGCGACAAAAAAGCGAGCTGCAGAGGCTAAAGCCTATTGAAAGTCTCGCTGTGCTGCTGCTGCTGCTGCTGCTGCTGCTACGCTCGCTCTCTCACTCGCACGCGTACGTGGAAATTGTGATTAAATATTTGCCACTGCTTGGTGTACCTCTAATGGACACTATAAATAAACGCCTCGGACTGCATCGCTATTCAACATGCACGCCGCCCGTGTAAGTGGCTCCAACAAAAAAAAAGGAGAGTCAAAGTTTACCACTGTCGAGGTTTTAAGCCCATTGACCCCGGAAAATTACTCTCCATTCGGCAGTAGTTTTAAGCAACTTTTTTTGTTGTTGCATAAATTACTTCGATTAAATTGAAAACAACACGCTCATTCGAATATAATGCCAGGCAATCAGCGTGCGAAAGGCAACTATTTCAACGTATCCTTAGGCTAATCGTTTGCACGGTAAAATAGAATCGTGCGCGCAATGCGTATATAGTGCCAGCGCGTTATATAAATAATAAACACATAAAGTCGGCTGCAGAGCGAAATGCAGAATTACACTCGTGCAGTTTGGAACAATTATATATGTATATTAAAATTGAGCATCTGCTCATCCACGAGGATTAGAAACTTTTGACTAATTACTTTTACTCTCGTGCGCAATGAAATGGTTCTCTCATAGCACATATTCTCCCTTATAGCACACACGACCGCTCATATTTTTGGCATCAGCTTGCATTTGTGAGCACTCAATTCTGTTTATTCGCTATATAGCTCTCTTGGAAAACTGGAACAATTATATGACTATTTTATCGCAGCCAATAAACTTGAATTTCTTGAGAAAATTGAGCACATGTTTCACTCTCGCACAATATCTGCCAGATCCTCCGCGTATGAAAATACGATCTTGTCGTCGCAGATGATGGAATCGATGCGCGACGCTTTTTTCCTCCGGCGAATGACATAAAGGTGAGAGGCTTCGGATCGTTGCAAAGTTATTTCAAGACTTTTTTTCTTTCGTTCGGGGCGCTTTGTTAAGAAACTTCAACTTTTATTGCGAGTTTTTGTGTAGCTGATTGTTTCGTTTCCTTTTAAACGATACAAAGCATGCCACGCACACGTGCTTTCGAATATCGCTCAATGTCAGATTAGCCGTAGCGGTGATTTATTGGCAAACTTCTTTCATCCACTGGTTGTTTTTAACCAGGAGCATCCTTGGTTAGGGTTTTAATTGACAAAAGATGACATTGGTCGCAACGCACTGCACCGATCCTGTATTCCCATGAAAATCTATTTTTTGTTCCTGATAACTTTTTTCATCTACAACACCGGTGCACGAAAACATATTTCATCGATGATACATGAATCGACGTAAAAAATTGTTCGACGAGCTAGCGTTATGCCGCGAGGCAGAGGCAACAGTGACGGCATCGACAACATCAGCATCAGCAGCTGTTGCTGCACTTTTTATTATTCACATTTGCACGACGAAATCATGTAAATGCTAAACGCAAGTCGAGAGCGAGTGGCTTGTAAGCCGCTGCCACGCGTACTCGTCTCGTCTTTATAAAAGTGTATTCTGTATAAGCTGAAAAGTTGAACAAAGTTAAAATTTTTTAATTAAAAAAATTTTAACGTCGGATTTATCGCTCCTCGCGACCGCGCGTCGTTTCATGACATTTTTTTATGTTACGAACACGCACGCAGCTCGCGAGATGTCGTAAGTTATTTCGTTTTATATGAAACTGTCACATTGAAAAAAGAGCATGATTTTTTTAAAGCCACTCATCGGTCAAAGGGAATCCAATAAAGGGAGGTACAGCGCGCTGGTACATGGAGTCGCGAGGCACACGTAATGTCATAACCAGGGCGCGCGACTCCGCACATGGTGATGAATCGAAGAAAAGACAGCGTCGCGCGCTCGTACGAAAAGCTCTTAAGAGTATTGCAACTCGTGCAGGGGAGATGGAAAACAAACGGGCAGCACTTGCACGAGGCGGGGGCTGAGTTTGTAAATTGCGTACGTTGTAGTTTTTTTTCTCTGCAGCTTCCTCCCGACTTTACCAAGAAAATGGAGAAATTTTTTACAGCTTCGGGATTAGTGTCCTGAGGTCTGTGCCGAGAGATATATGAAGTATTGACGTCACGTAGATCGTTTTCTTTCATTTCGATCCTTCGCTTTTCCTTACTTCTCTCCCTCTCTCTCGCTTTCTCTTTCGCCTTCTGTACCTTTTTGCTGCGAGCCCGCATCCTAGACAGCGAGAAGCTATCAATAGCGTATTTGTCGATGAAAAATGTATAAACCAATCGAAGAGCGTAAGCTGCTCGCTTAATGCCACGAGATGGCCAATACGTTGTATATAACACGCTTGTGTGTACACGATTGCGAAGACGAGGCACGAGTCGCGTTATGCATTTTCTCTCGCTACATCAAAGATACGTGCCATTAATAATCATAGGATATTCCTGCCAGCGAGCCAGCCTCGACCAAGCTCGATAAAAACTTGCGAATCGAAGCTTTGAGCCTCGAGCGATATAATTAGAAAAAAGAAAAATATTTTCGCACGCATTATATATACTGCATCATAGGAGCTGGATGAGAAGAACGAAAAGATTACGTGAGCTGTGAAGATGATCGGCAAGGCTTTAGCTTTTGCGACAGTTTTTTCGAAGCCGGTGCTAGCGTATAAGTATAGGGATATATATATATCCCGAAGAGTATACACAGAGAGAGGGAGCGAGTAGCATGCTACACATATATATATATAGCGGTCCTGCGTTGGACTAGATATCAAAATCGATCGAGCTCTCAATCCAGAGAAGGGCTCACTCTCTGCGGGAATGTAATTTATGAAGCGTCTTGTTCTAAAATCCACCAAATCCGTTTTCCATAAGGCTGATAATCGAGAGAGCAAGCGCGCACGAGAGCTGAATTCTCTTTTCATCTTGCGTCCCATGCCCGCATTATGTATAGGCGCAAGCTCACATGTATAAATGTTTAAGAAAAGTAGAGAATGCCGCTTTCGTTGTTCGTCGGATATATTTAGCAAGCCTATAGATATGTAGAATATTCAGTGACTGGAAGAAGACATTTGGCGGCTTTTGGCGCTTCTCTCGAATGCGTGACGCGCGGATCAGTCGAGCAAAATTAGCGCAGCGCCACGCCTAATGAGCTCGGACGTCAATTAACGCACGAGAGAACATTAGCTGCTCCGCTCTGTATGGCCGATCGTTTCTGCATTAGCGTAATCAAACGCGTTAAACGACTCGTATACGGGGCGCGCGCTGGCAAACTTGGCGCGTGCGATAACGCATATGCCGGCGCGTTATCCAGCTGAAATCCGACCTCGCGCGCGAGTTATCGAATTCAAGCTAGTAATGTATTCGCAAGAGGAATAAAATCTCTTTTGCATATCACGCGCGTATGTAGCGATCGCAAAAGGCGACGACGTTGTTTGTATAACATTATCACAGCTGCAGTACACACATATGTACTATACGTGCAGACACAGGATTCGCGGCCCTGATACGTCAATCGCAAGTGTATCGATATATCGTGTGCGCGCTCGACGTTTCCAATACGTATAACTACTAGCCAGCAGCAGTAGCAACTCGCATACGCGGCAGCGAGTACGAACCATAGGCGAAACTATACACACGCACACAGACACGTGCATACACATAAATCCAGCCTAGTCACGAAATTAAAGTGTATATGGAGAGCCTGGGAGAGTACGAGAGGGATGCGGTTCGGCTTCGAGCTTTGAGTGTAGAACGATGTTGCCGCGCGCCGTGCGGAATTGGCTACTCTGCCAGCGGACCAAGTTATATTTGCCGCTTCCTGCTCTGCCCCCATCGTGCCCATATAGTAGCACCAACTGTGTACACGCCGCGCGCAGCTTATACATACGTACACGTATACATACATCCATTGTATGTGCATGCCTATATACGTATAGGCGCGAAGCAAATTCGCCTTTGCAAGAATCGATGCTGCTCGATTTACTAACGTCCGAATGCCTAAGTAGGTAGTTCGACGCTCCTACACGACTCTCGAAAGTTTTCATCATATATTTATCGCACACACGAGCTCGTGACGTCTTGCGTATTATAAAAAAATAACGTTCTCAGCTTTTATTCTGGGCTGTTTGTGCGGCAATTTCATTTTTCACCGTGTCTGCCCTCTTTCTCACTCGCTTGCTCCTGAAATTTTATGTTTCATTGTAAAGCAAATATTTGATAAGAATTTACCGTGGAAAGTACCCATTCTGTTTGACTTATGTCGAAGCTATGTACCGGCTTCGGTTTTTACTCATGTTAGCCTGGCAAATTTAGTTTCAAAAAATAATCGCGCTCCCATGTTGTTTTCTTCCTCTCAGTTCGAGCTTTTTTTCGTCCTCTCTCTCTTTCTCGTTCTAAAATCCATGCAAACTTTAAGCAATATAATTTTCAGCTCGGCAAACGGAAGATGCACTCAAACACAGGGCAAACCTCTTGACCCGATGTACTTTTTATATGTTTTCTCAGCTCCCCGAGGACTTGTGAAAGGAAAGTGTAAGGAACATTTCGAGAATCTCCGTACACCAGTGCAGAGAGGCAGAGACGGCAAAGATTCAGTCTCGCACAGACGTTTGCCCAGGCAATATATATGTCAAATAAATATTTATGTGTCGTTTACATATACATACACGCAGGCTGCGTCTGCTTTATCTTAGCAGTTAGTTCTCCAAGTCGAGCTCAAAGGCAGACGGTTTTTTTCAACCAATTCAAATTAGATATTATGCATATTCATGCGATTCCGCATATATCTAGAAAAAGGGAGTTTCGAAGCAAAAAAGAAGCACAGAAACAAAAAAAGCTCATCTCTGTCCTCGCTATGAATTATAAATGTTGCGCGCGTGCACGTGCCGTTTGAAAAAGTCGTCGCCCATATACATCGGTATATAATACAGTCGGGGCCGCTCTGCGCGCTGCAGTTGTAAAGGAAAAAGCCAAATGATAAATTCTAAATTCGTGACGAGTGAGATATTATATTACTCGACGCTCGTCCGCGCATCATGAGTATACCTAGAGCTACATTCAATATACTCCCTCGTGCTACATCAAAAAGTACTTGAAATGTAATATCACTTGGCCCGAGCTCTCTTCATCGAGGCGACCAGCCGTAAATATACGTCGACTTTTTGGCATAAGGTGTGCGTCGCCTACGTGTGCCCCGTGGGCCTGCTGCATATGCAAAGTACTTTGATCGTTTTATTAACGCTTTTTTTTCTCATATTCCCGGAAATCAGGACGCATGTGCGCAAATTTTGTTTCAATAATTTATCGACTCTCGTGCAGCAGCAGCAGTAGCAGCCGTCGATTTAGTCTATACGGGCCGGAATTGTAAGTTAGCCACGCGCAAGCAGCAGCGAAAATAACCTAAACTTCGGGAAAATATGATCGCACTGAATTCGGAAGGCAAAAAAGTTGCCGCGCGCTGCAAGCGTTGCACGGCGCTGCTCGTACAATTTATGTCGGAATAAAAACCAAAGCAAAACATTTTCGCCCATATGTATGAAAGTTTTTTTCGGGGAGGGTGAATCATTCACGGGGGGACTACCTCAGCGATTTTATATTAGAGAGCTCGCTGGCGAAACATATACAGGCAATCCATTCGGTAAAAAAAGCTCGCAGCCTGCAAAAAGCTATGCAGTCGTTTACCGCAGTTCCATACGATTCTCGCTTTTCGCTTGTCACTCTCTCTCGCCTGCGCTCGCTCTCTTTCGCTCTCTCCCGATAAAGCTACTACCGCGCGCTCGCCGAGTTTCCGCCAAAGAGTCGTTCATCAAAGCTCGCTTTTGCTACTGCTACCGCTGGTGCCACTACTGCTACTGCTGCTGCCGCTGCCGTCGCTGTTGCCCTCCCTTATATCTTTTTAGCCCTGTGTATTATGTACTCTAGCTCTCCAATGAAAAAGAAAAATCGAGAGAAAGAGGAAAAATGTATGTATAAAGCAGTAAATCGATAGCCACGCAGGCCAGCGCAATTCACGGTACTTTTAAATCGATGCACAAGATTCTCGGGCGCGCAGCTGACAAGCAGAGGCTACGTGATTTCCGGCCTATGACTGACTTACGCTTGGCATGGACAGCGGCGGAGAGAGTCAGAAATGTGTGAAATGCCTCGGTCCAGATTTGACCTCGAAAGCTCGATGCTGCTGCTGCGCGCTCTCGCAAACACATATATACACATAGCTATAGGCGTGTGTAGGCTTTTTGCGTGTGTGGTGCGCGGCTTTTCATTACGTAAGGGAATCACGTCCACGCGCCGGGGCTGTGTATAGAAAAGCCGCTTTTGCAGCGAGCTCAAAGCTGCTCGAGCGTATATCGTTTAAGGGTCACTGAGAGTGTGTGCGTGCGTGCGTGTGTGAGCTTGATTCCAGCTGCAAAACGAATGCAGCCTAACTTTCCTCTTGGAAGGGATCAGCCGCTCTTGGATCTTAATTTACTTAAGAGCTGTCGCATAAAACAAATTGTTTTTTTAAACGCGTCGCCTTAAGAACTACCTGTGATTCGTATTTAGACGGCGAAACGAAAAGCTAGCACGTGGAACTTACCTTATATTATCCTCATCTACAAAGAGCACGACGCCGCGGGCGTTGCGTTTTGAGCTCAAGTGTTCGACGATCCTCTCGAAGTCCTCGGGCTTGGCATTGCGCATGATTTTTTCACTGACCGCCACGCAGATGTTGTATTCAGCGGAGAGGGCGACGAAGCTCGCGATTCCCTGTAAAAAATTAGAACGAATTATTTAAGAAATCTCTGGGATTTTCAACGCATCGATCGATTTATCGCCGCTAATGTAACGAGCGATGGTTACATTGCTATTTGTCGAGAAATTTTTCATGCACCTATGTCACTACAGAGCTTCGATACTTTGTAAAATTGAACGACGAGAGGTACATGTTTCGTGTGCACTACCACTTTTAAATGATGGATGATCCTGTTAAAGGTTCACACAGTGGCGTTTCGATTTTTCCGGGGGAAATTTTAGTTGGCTTTTTTTTTGCTCCCAATAGCAAAGAGCTTGTAGACAAATGTTTAGCTTTACTATCTTCAAGAGTGGTGCTATTGAACTATAGATTATATGTAAATTATTGAATTTTGAATCGATTACGCCGTTCGCGATAGTATATTATCTCTGGTAAAACAGGCGGCGTGTAATTTGTCCTGACAAAGCGAGCCTCGTTGCGCTGGTTAATCAAGTATAGATCGATAACTCAATATATTATATAGCGATCAATTAACTCTGAATTAGGCTAATATGCACTGACTGTTGCGGTCAACATATGTTTCTCTACTCAATGTAGTTCAATCAAATCACACCAGTGCTATATGCAAATGTAGCTCGTGGTTTTAATAAAAGAATCGAGAACTTCGTTGAAAATCAAAAATGAAAATTTTTTGTTGACTGATACAGATACTGATTTAAAACAGCCAGCGTGCAGAGCCCATCATCATCATCATCGTCCGGGTCTTGGAGTAGTTTATCTTGGTTTTCCGATACCGCGCGGCAAAAATTGTTTAATTCTCAGTCCAGACTGGGGTAATGATGATCTCCCTGGCGGCCCTCTCGAAGATCTGCGCTCTTTAACGAGGCTCTAACTATATACGCTGTAACTAAGCAGTTGCTGCGGCTCGACGCGCGCGCGAGACACTAATTATCGAACTCTGCAGTTGCTTGACTACGACGACCAATTAGGCCTCCGACGTGGTTGCTATTGTTGTTGTTGTTGTTGATGCTGCAGCTTGCGTATCACATTTTCGCTTTTCATCTTTTAAGCACTCATCGCCAGGCATCGTAAAATTGACCTAATCTCTCTCTCTCTCTTTCTCTCGGTGTAGCATAACCATAACTGGCTCACTGTACAGGATCCCTCGTTCTAGCCAACATTATTATTTCGTTGCGGCTTGCCCTTATTAAGTCCGTGACCCTTTACTACCTCGTGGTATATACACACTGTTTCAATTACCGTTTTAGCTCTCTTCCTTGTATACCCACTCGAATGCTTTTTTACGAAGGCGAACGGGGCTTCGTTACACAGCACAAGAAGCTCCGGGTTCACAGAAGCTTGTAAGCAAACATTCTCCGAAAGGATGGCGCGCGCATGGATCATACAATTTTTTTTATCGGAAAAGATGAATGAAAGTTTGGATGGAAAGGGAATTTCTCCGGTCTGCAATCATCGCAGTTATTACGTTCGCTTCCGGCGACAGATGGAAAGAAAAACGAGAGAGCAAGAGAGCAAGAGAGAGAGAGAGAGAGAGAGAACTAGAAGTACGCAGACGAGATGAATCGTTGTCTGTAGTGACTGGCGATGTCGCGTCTAATTAAAAAAGTCCAGCTGTTTGTTAATGCGATGCTCAATACGTCCAAAATCGATAGCGTTGAAAAATCGCGGCAGTTAGAGATTTTCAGAGTTGCGCATTGGCAGAGCATTTATCAGACATCATCTTGTGCTGTGGGCCGAAGGAAGTCATTCAAGACGGATAAGTCGATAGAAAAGTCGTGGCAGAATTCAGCCGACATAAGGATCGATCAATCAATCAATCTCGGCACATCTTCCATCAGTGCGCGAGCCATATGTAGCGTACGTGTTTCACATGTGAGCCCAGGTGCTGCTGGCTGGCATTGGTGTCGGCTGCACGCGAACATTTCGTGTAATGAGATAATTTAACGTCAACTCTCGAGTAAGATAGACCATTCGTAAATGTTCGCCTCGGCAAAGTGGCCGTGGCAATAATCCCCCCGACAAACGAGCTTCTCGCCAGTCGATCGCTGGGAAATTTATACCGGCTCCTCGTGTATAGAATGCATCGATAAGTCAATTATGGACTTCTTAGGGGATACTTTGTTTTTATCGACTGCTGGCGGCGCTATCTCCACCGCGAGCCGCTTTATTTCCCCGAGGATCCACTCGAGCGGTGTTTTGCATTTAATCGTAGCCCGATATCGCGAAACTTGGCTTGCTTGGCTTTTGAATAAATTGAAATCGTGCATGAACATGCACCCTTGCACAGTGCTCCGGTGTGTGTAACGTCCCTACGTCTTTTTCTTCACACACTGCACACGCGGCCGTGCTTGACCCATTTTTCTTCGTTTACGCTCGAATGGACGTTCCGGAGGTAGATAAAGAGAAGCGAGAGCGGTGCTAGGTCGAGCGCGAGAGGCATAGAGAAATGAGTAAGATGGACCGGACCCGATGTGCTACTCCGTTTTACCTCATAACGATTTTTGCAAGCTGCTTTCGAGCTGCGCGACAGCCGACGCTTTGCGACGCGCTTATACCGCTCGCTCTCCGGGTTACGCGTGGCCGAGTACGCGCGCACGCACGACACGACAGTCAACACGAGCCTGATGATAAACTTTCAACGGAGCCCTTTACCTGCAAGCTCGTGTACGTGCTTGCGCTCGTCAGGAAAAGTCCGCTAAAAGGCGACTCGAGAGCTATGTAATTATTTTAATTAACCTTGTGCAGGGTACGCAACGTTTCTCATTCATCTGGTCCTGAGTAGATCTTCCCTTGTATTATTTTGCTCTGTCCAAGTGCATAGTATACGTCAGCTGCACGAGCTCAGATATTTATCCAAATATACGCGCGTGCACAGAAACAGACATGTCTCGGGAGCTTCTTGCGCTCGCTCTCTCTCGAATGTCGTAACAACTTGGCGCTAACTTGTCTAGGGCCAAGTCTAGTCCTGTCGGATCGAAGTTGCAGATCTTGGCCGCGAGAGGAGTTTTCGCTGTGGGGTAGCAAAGTGGATCAACGCACTAGTCGACGGATTGTGATTTTCATCCTCTTTCCAACAACAACAGCAGTAGCAGCAGCAGCAGCAGCAGCAGCAGCAGCAGCAGCAGGACTATTAACGGACTGCTTTCTAGTGGAGTTCCTTGTGCACCTGCGTATTTAAAATCGTTCAGGCATGAACGCAGGCCATCGCGAGCCGTGCATCTGAGTTAGATGCGCCTGGGCTGCGATGATTTTTAAAATCGACTTTTTCATTTTAGACGCTCGAAAAATCGCTCGAGTGATTTCACTTCTTTATTGAACTTCTTCTTGCTTCTTTTCTTAAAATTACAATTTATTACAATGGAAAAAAGAGGTACATGGAAAAATCTGCTGACGCGAATTTCTGCCTGACTGTGCGCTGGCCTGTACTACTTGCCAGGGTCGAGTGCTACATACTATACGCCTGGATTATTCTCGACCATGGTAATGTGATCAACAATTTGATGAAAATCAAAAGTACCTGAAGCACGTGAACAAATAATTGATTTATCGTAATCTTCTAGCTTTGTATTGTACGTACCACGGAACTCGTAAAACGAGTACGATCAATGCGCGATACATCCGCAATTACAATCAATTATTCAATTAATCAAATGTCGGTGATCTACGTGATAGAAATGGAATCACGTACATCAAAGGACAAGAGTGACGTGGAATTAATGTACATTGATAATTATGCTGGCATAAATATTCCGTTATAAAAAGCTGCATAAAAAATTATAAGAATGAAGTTTTGCGTTGAGCTTACCTTTTCGCCGTAGTCGCCCTCGACGGCAACGGTTGAGACGTACTTCCAACCGAGCCTGTGTATGACCTCGACCATAGCCTGAGCTTGGAAGTTGTCAGGCGGCACCACTCGACTGAAGTACTCGAAACGACTCTTGTCCGACAGCTCGGTGCTCGTCGAGGCGTAACTTATCTGCGGTATCTGCCGGCCAAAAACACATACATAAGCACGCGCACGAGAATCGGAGATGTACGAGTATGGGTTCGCGCACAGGCAACGTGGGCACAAGCTCGGAGCGCATAAATAGTCACATAATAACCGACACGGGGACTGGCGACAAAATATCAAGAGCCGCACCACTGTTCTGCCGGTGTACACTCGAGCGCGTACATCCTGACGCAGCAGCAGCACTAGCAGCCAGTAGCATGCAACAGCATAAGAGCGGGCATACATATGTCTATATAATCCTGTGATGTATATAGCTACGTGAGATTCGAGGATATTGCGAGGATTCCAGGGTGTATCGTCGCACTCGTGTTTGTCTACTCGTTTATACGCTTGTGTGTGTAACGCAAACTGCGCCACTGTTAGTATTTATGGAGCGCGCCAGCTCCGCAAGCACAAAGGCACGTGGCCAGTGGGTGCGCGACACGCTGCGAATTATATTCCTCGAAAGTTCGGCAAGCCGAGCGCGCAAAGCAACTTTTAATATCGCATTAAATTTCTACCCTGTATCGTCTCACGGATATACACGAATATTAAGTTAAAATTAACTCAAGCTCGCGTTGGCGCGCGCAGATCCAGGAATTTGAGCATTTGTACAAGTATATTACTCAACTTTCCGATGCTGTGTATAGACCGTGAGACTTTTTTATCATCGCGCGTGCACGAGAGCTGCGACTTTTTTTGTTGGCACATTTTTACAAATGTATATATCCGTGCACGGGCGAACGAGCTCGCAGTACATGCGTCAGCGGAGAATCGAGAGCCCGCACACTTAAAAAAGGGCTTTATCTTCGAGCGAAAAATAGTTTTTTAATTAAAGTTTGCCATGTTTTTTATTCTTGCTTTCTTTCTTTCAGAGCGAGAGAGATGCGCGTCGGCAATAGCTCTTGTTCGAATTCTTAGACGTAACTAGTGCCATTTCAATTATCCAATCGGAAAACAGGATTTTCTAAAAGGGAAAAAATTGTTGCGAAACAAAATGAACGACGCTTGGGAAAGTTTTCAGTTACAAACGTGCAAGAGCAACGCAGCAGTTGCCCGGGGCAGCTTTCAGCTCTTAAACATTTTCCACGTGTCGCCCTTGCATTTCAAATTTAAATCTCGATTTCCGATGGATGAATGTTTTTTTACTCTCCGCTCTCTCTCTTGTCATTTCTCTCAAACGCCACGGATGAATAAAAAATGAAACTTTGGAGGGGGAGGGGGGCTGGTTCAAACGCCTAATGTAGCAAAAAAGTAAAAATAGACGAGCTAAATGGAAAAAAGAGAAGAATTTTTTGATGAGAAAAGATAATGCATGCACGGGAGGGAAAAGAGAGAGAGAGAGATAGATAGAAAGAGAAGAGAGATGGAAGAGAGCCGTGTCGTACGCGCGCATGAGCTTAAAGCCACGCCTATCTTTTCTCGCGTATATGCGCTTTGGAGCGCGAGCGTGCACAAAGCGTATAATATATAGGACACAAGTAAAAGTGCAGCCTCGATCTAGCCTAGGCAGCTCGTAGTCTGTCACCGGAAATGCAAATAACGAAGAGTGCTACGACCGAAAAGAAAAAGAAGACGCTGGAGGAGGCGGAGGAGGAAGAGGAAGAAGTAGAAAAAAGCAAACGAACTACCAAGAGACACGTGTACAGTAGATAAAAGGTCGAAAATGACGAAGAAAAACAAAGTGTATGTGTATGTGTGCGCGCGCGCGTCCCGGAGCGAGAGACAGACAGCTCGTGAGTGAGTGAGCGAGTGAGCGCGAGAGAGAGAGGGAAGAAAAGCTTATATCTATTTGCACTCGTTGGAGTAAGATCGAGAGCTTGCGACACGCCGAACTGTACACTCTCAGTCGGCGCCGAAATATATTTCCCTTTCGAATATCATACTTTTTCCAGGCAGCGAGCCGCGCGCTGATTCTCTGCAAGTATGTACTTAGGCTTCATATGCATCGCGCGCGAGCCTCGCTCTCGCTCTGCAGGTGTGTAAGAGCATCGCTAAAACATACAGCCGGAGGCGATGAGATGAATTTTTAATATTCCTCCTCCACGCACGCGCCTCGGCCAGCGGCGTTTAATTAACTCTTCATTGCCTGGCAGTTGTTTAACGAGAACGGACAGCCGCGCGATATCATTAAGGACTCGCTCTCGCTCTCTCTCGATGCGCGCTTCGTCACGATTGGCCGAGGTGATAAAAATGAAGCGTGTCAGCGGAAACTAACGCCATGAGCGCGCGCGTCCCGCGCGATCCGTATAACTCGCACAGTCGCTGCCGCGTACGCGAAGCTGCTCCGCAAGGCGGCTGCGGCGGCGGCGATCGCGTTACGCTATAAAAGCTCTTCCGCGCGCGCGCGCGTATACGTGCTCGGGACTGCTTGGGCGTTCTATTTACCCACTGCACGAGAGTAATTGTTACACTTTTTTCTCGCGCGAGCACGCGCAACATTGACACTCTTTGCCATGTGCGTATAGAGGCACGGAGCGTTGAATTTATGTCAATTTAGTTTTAGCCGAGCCACGGCAAATAAAAGTTTATGCGGCGCATGAAAAAAAGGCAATTAAACCAGAGTGGGGAGCAAAAAATTAGCAGCGAAGTAATAAAAAATCGGATAAAAACGATATCGAGAAAATAAGAAAAAGTTCAAAGAGAAACAAGGAAGTTTGGCGCGCAAAGCAAGCTTATACGCGCCGAGCTTAAGTGGCTCCATATAGATGTATACGCACGCGGAGAGACGCTCGCATTTAAGACCAAAAGCTCGCTACTCATTCCCGCCGTATGAAACTTTAATCGACAATTTCAACTTTCTCTCTTGCCGCCGACTTGTTTCTCTCCCACTCGCTCGCTCTATGTATGTGCTATACGAACGGACAATATCTCTCTCACTGTGTTACGGTCATTTGACACGAGCTGCTCCAGCCATTTCAGCTGAGAGCAAGAGTAGTAGTAGTAGTAGTAGTAGTAGTAATATACGGGCAAGTGTTGCTGCATTTACAAGTAGTGCTGCTGCTGGGCACGAGAGTGGCCTGTATGCATGTATATGTATGTAGCGTTGTATATAGCCTCACAAATCACGACTAATGAGGCAAGAAAAATCGCCCGTCAACGCGACTGCTGGGCGAGTATAAGCGTCGAAGAGCTCGAGCCCTCTTTCCCTCCGGGGAAATTTCGATGTCACGCTCTGCGCAGCAAGAAATCTCGACGCCGCTCGTTTATATGGCACAGGGCGCTGGGCGAGAGGAAGAAAGCGAGAGAGAAGGGGAGATAGAGAGGGAAAGAGAGAGAGCTAGGTTCACTGAAAGAGTGGAAAAACATAACTCCGTGCAGCTACACATATAGCTGAAGACGAATCCGTGGAACAAAAGACAGTTACACGCTTACTGCTGCTATAACTATGTGTGTGTATGTGTGTGTGGCGGAACAAAAGTCCAGAGAGTAAAAGCTGCTACTGCACTGCCTGCGCACTGCTACTACTGCTTTGCGAGAGAGTACAAGTAGCACATGAACGTCAAAGTGAAGTCGCAAGAAAGAGAGAGAGAGAGAGAGAGAGAGAGAGAGAGAGAGAGAGAGAGCGAGCGAGAGATGATGGCGAGGGGACAGAAGCTATGCGCGCGCGACCATTTCTTTTCAGAGGCAAAAGTGCCTCGGATAATTCGTTGGCCCCTTTGAGCGCGAGGAAAAAGTCGAGCAGTTTCCGCGCGCGCCCGGCCGAGCTCTACTTCTTTCCCAACCCCCGTGCAGCGAGCGCGCCCCGCTTTTCACTCGTGCAGTTCGCAATTTGGACGAAGACGACGACGACAGACGTTAAACGTTTCTCCCGAGCGCCGAGCTCTACGTCGTCGCGATCGATTTATTGTTTTTTTTTCTCGCGCGCGCCGCTCTCCTTTCATGCTCTCGCGTGTGTATGTGGCGGCTCTCTCGCGGACGCTACTCGACAACTGTAAAAAGCCTGCTCAGCTCTCTTCCCTTACTTTTTTTTCTTCATTGATTTTACAGGCCGCGTTGTAACTTGGCCGCTTGCAACAAGAATGACAAGACGACGGTGGAAATTCAACCTACACGTATATAACTACCGGACTCTCGAACTATATTTTCCTTCTAATTGGATTAACGTACTTAGCTCTCGGGGTTTTACGCGACTAAATAACAAATTCAATTTAATCTACGCGCAGCAGTCGTTTGCTTTCAATTTAACATGTGCCACGCAAGGCCTCCAGGTCAGTCGTATAATTGAAACGTGCTTGAACGAATTGCGCGGGTCAATGTACCGACGCGCCCGTGCAATAACTACACGTACATACACCAACGTACACATGGCAGTCGACGACCAAAATGTATGGACAAGAGTTTGCAGAGTTTTTAAGCTCGAAATCTCCAAGAGTCAGAAAATCGGGCCTGTGAACACTGAACTTTCAGCAATTACCGGACTTTTAGATCAACCAGAGATATCGATAAAACTCGGAAAAATCGATATTTTTCTCCCTTTGAACCACTGCACACTCGTCCGAGTACATGCGTGACGAGTTTTCTCCAGCTCGAATTGAAAAAATCCACTCTGTATACACTCAGCGAGAAAAGAAAAAGTTAATAGAACCCGTGGAACCTTTTGATATTTTTGGTTTTGCCTCAATTTTCCGTAGGATCGGGTGCACAAACATATAGATGCGGATAAATAACGTTTCCACGCAAAACGTGCAGAACAGTACATAAGTATAGTAATCGAAAAAAAAAGTATTTTACCCAATGTGCATAACAAAGAAGCTGCATACACGTTTCAGTACATACAACGCAGCAGAGCCAAAAAATGATCCACGAGTTTCGCGTTGTAAATCGACCATAGATGAATACATAAGAGATTGAGCAAGGAAGAGAAAGAGAGAAGAAAGCATTAGCTCGTTCAAAGCTTTTTTCCGAGCCGCGCGCGCAGTAGAAAAGGGCGCACGAGCAAGAGAGGCTGTAATTTCATAATTTTTTCCTCGTGTTCGTTTCGCGCGAGCTTGACGCTCCGGGTATATGTTCTTTGAAAATAGGGGAAGGAGTGAGTGAGAGAGAAGAAAGAACTCGGCCGTTGGGTGGAAAGAGAGAAGAGGCCACTTAGAACTGCTCGGCTCTACGTGTACGTACACACACACATATATAGAGCTATATAGAGGCTGCCGCTTGCAACAACCAAGTGCTTGCTCGACATCTTTTGCTCCCTACTATATAGAAAGATGAGAGAGAGAGAGAGAGCTTGCAGCTTGAAAAAAGCTTTTTGCCGTTCTGTATCGAAATGAGCCGCGCATAACACTCGCCAGCAGCAGTAGCAGCAGCAACTCACCATGTGCCGCTCGCGCGCACCAAGCGTATATATTTCTCTCTCTAACTCTTATTTTTTTTCTCTGGCTTTTCCGGACCAAAGCCGCACGGACGCGCGCGTATTATTTCCCTCTCGACACTCGAGACGCGAGAGATTTTCATTTTCGAGCTCGCCGACAATGCGAAGGAAAGCAGTTCTTGCTAGTGTCTCGAGAGCTGCTACTGTGTGTATTTTGTGAATGTGTGAGTTGGTGGGTGTGGATGCTGTATAAGTGAACTGAAACGGGTAGCTGGGCTAGGGGGCAAAACGAGGCCTCCGTAAGCCGATACTTTTTCTCTCCGAGCTCCATGATCGCATCTCTCGGCTCCAAGATTTGCCAGAAGATTGCCCGAGTTTAATTTACTTCGTGCGGCTTGAGCTTCGATTCCACAATTCGCTTGGATTAACTTGCCGATGTAAGTTACCTCTATATAGCAGTGGCTTGCCTGCTGATGCTGCTGCTGCTGCAAGCTCGATAAAACTTACCTTGAATAGTCTCAAAATGTTGGCGACCATAATGGAGACTCCGCTAAAGGAGGCGCCGATGACGCCGGTAACGGGCTTGTGCGGCTTGTAGATCGGTGACTTGCCGTTCTCGCACCTGTACTCGGTGATGTCCTGCGAACAACAACGTAACAACAATTAGTTGAGTTCTTTTTTTTCGTACGCGAAACTGCGAGCACACGCATAAAAACATTTCTCTCGCTAGGTATACGTATATAGTAAGTCATGCCACGCGATGGGTAATGAAGGCAGCTGCGCAATTAGAGTCATGCTGCACAAAGTAGCTGTGTAGGCTCTGCAGCTTTCGCTTTACTTCTTCTCTCGCTCTCTCGCTCATCGGGCGAGAAACAAAGCGAGCGTAAAACAAACTTTTGCTCGGTGGAAATAATAACAATAGAGGGTAGTAGCTGCCTTCGCAACTAACTATCGCTCATTTACGTCGTATATGCGTAGCTGCAGTAGTATACGCACGAGCCCAAGCTCCAGACCAAGCTTTAACTTGGAGACCTGCGCGAGTAAACGTATCAGATCGGTGAGGAGCCTATGATGAGTATTCCAAGTTTTATGCGCGCGCGAAAGACGAAATAGGTAACAAACAAGTTGTTCATTGTGCGCCCCGAGGCATTGTCTAGCAGCTCTCCTTTCCTCCTGCTAGCTCATACCTCGACTTATTTATGTACATACAAATAAGCATAAAGCCTAATTGCCAGCACAATGGATTATATATTGTAATGTATATATGTTCTAGCTGTATACCCTCATGCCAGGTACTTTACGAGCTATGTTTGGACACGTTAACAGCCAACAAACCCACCCAAGGGCAAGAGCTCGAAAGTTTACTTTTCCTACGCTCTTTATTTTTGTAGCCGTGCGAAAGCTCATTGATTTCTGAATATCTATCTATGTATATATTACGCTACACAAAGAGCTGGATCTCTTTCTCTCACTCGCTAGGCTCTCGGCGGCTGGAAGTGTGTTTGCTCCGAGTCGCTGGCCTCGAGATTTACATTACAAATTTAAACTTTGAATGAGTTTCTCGCTGATGGGCGTCGTCGTCGTCGTAGCTCGAGGAAAGTGTATAATGTTACCGAACGCTGCTGGGCGCGCGAGACGAGAAACAGAGAGAAATTTGCTTTTGGGCGAACCGCGGCGAAGCGAGCGATTCTCTGCGCCCTGCAAAGCGACCAACAGAATCGATTGAGATGACGAGTAGTAATGTAGCGGCTCGTCTGTTTAAAGACCGTTAGCCCGTTATATTACACGCTTGTGCAAGCGCTCTATTGACGCTCGGTATTATCGATATGTGCACAGCTAAATGTGTGAATCCGACCTTTGCTTTGCTCCGAATAATATACAGTTTTTTTTTAAATATTTTTTCACTTGTGTAGTAATTCCACGAATAGTAGTAGTAGTAATACTCGACGTGTTGCGTGGGAAATCGTAATTAAACTCGGTATTAATTCAGATCTTGAATTAGCATATATTCAATGTTGATATTTGCACGTGCCGCGTATACAACATAATCCTGTTTAACTTCGATAGTGTAATTTACCGAATTAAAATGAAGAATACACTCAAGCGTTGCATAATCATAAAATAGTAAGCAATTTCCCTATGTAAAATATTCTAAAAAGCCTTACACGGTAGTTAAAAGGTTTTTTGCGTAACTCATAATTTCGGGGCTGCGTAATTTTTCTCACTCAATTCGCAGAGTCTTTACGTAACGAGATGCCCGCGAAACGCACGTCGCTCAGAGCATGAACGCGTGTCATGAAACTCTCTCTCCTTCTCTCTCTCTCTCTTTACAGATATATACATTGAAGGTGGCCGTTTAAGAGTAATACGGGCCATAACTGGCGTATATTCGCGTGCGATGAGGATGGAATAGAGAGAGAGAGCAAGAGAGAAGGAGAGGGTCTTTTAATGCAAAATCGATCGATCAAAAAGCGCCACGCCAGCATGAGCTTTCAAGGAGAGCAACCCTAGAACAGTCAAGTTCGTACCTAGGACGAGGATAATATTCTCTCTCCAACTGCAACTTGGATTCTTTGACGCGCCAACACAAACTTTCCTGAAGCTTGCTGCGCACAAAATATATAGATATCTATACGTAGTGCACGTTGCTACTGTTCATCTGCCATTTTCCTAAATCCATGAGCATAAAAAAAAACAAAAAAAAAACGATCAAGCCAAAGATTCATTGTCCAAGCCATGCCTTGCGAGCGATGGATGCGGCTTTAAAAAGTTCAGAGATACGTATTAATAGAGCATGGCAAAGTGTCCTGCGTCGACCCATATACAAAACGTTTCAATCGACCGACCCCTGCTGCCGCGATGATCGACACAGCTATCTATATATATCGTGCCACGCGATGACGCAATACTTCGCGAAGCTGTATAGGTGTAGAAATACACAGACACGCGTCTCTCCAACCAAATTCGAGCTTTTTTTACTTTTTTTTTTTTACTTTTTGAGAAAGACGAGCCGTGTACTATTTTTTTTGCATCTACTTTCATTTCAATTCAATCCATGCCAACGCGCAGAGAAAAAAATTGGTTTGCACTTTTGATGATATTCTTCTTTCTATACAGGACAGATTGCTCTTGTACGAACCAGCCGAGTACTGTGGTCCAATGCGCGTGGCGCTCACGACGCGCTCGCTGAATATATATCGGCGCAAAGTGAATTTCATGTGCGCGCGTAGCCGTACATACGCAAACTCATAATAGCATTTGTAAGTTTTTTTTTCGGGTTACACAGCCTTTCGTTTTTAAACTACGCGTGAGTCGGCGATTCAAAATGCAAAATGAAAAAAAGTGAATAAAATAAAATTGGTAAAAGAAATCCTGCAGATGAGACAATTAGGAGCGCGATTGAGTTGGAGGAAATCGTTCGAGCTGCTACAGAGCAGTGCCCACGCACAAGCGTGGCAGCAAAGAAACATTATGGAGAGAGAGAAAGAGAGAGAGAGCAAGTATAAAGACCCCCCGTTGCTCAAGAGGACTGGGCCTCTAAGCTCTTCCGGTCGTTTTGCCTCTCCACTAAAAATGAGCGAGCGAGAAAACCTCTTAGTAGTATAGAAGGTTCATTAAAGCGCAAAAGCTCGTCACGCCGGTGTCGAAGTATGAAAAGAGAGTAGTATATTTAGGAAAAAAACGTATAAGCTCTCGCACCTGATTCATATACGACCTGACGAACTCCATGCTCTGGTCGAGGGCGTAAGTGTCGCTGCTGCAGGAGTCGAGTATGAGAGCACCCAAAGTCGTGTTGGGCAGCAGCTGTTTGTCGATGTTTATCTGGTCGATGGCGTAGAGCATCGCCTCGAGCCTCTGCACGCCTTTCTCCTCCTTGACCGCGCCACAGGGTATGTGTCCGCTCATTCCTGACACCTGTAAGCACATTCGGCAGCAGCATTATCACCATACTTTCCCCAAATTTGTTTACACCTACGTGTGAATTATGTTTGAAAGTATATGCATGAGTCGTGCGCTGGCGAGAGAAGCTTATCGAGCTGCAAGGGACGAAGCGATAAAATTCGAGCCCCGAGATAGAAACTCCAAGATATACGTTGGGCAGCAGAAGTGCATATACTGCACTCGAATTGATTTTAACCGAGAACTGCTCTTTGGCTCTTTCATGTGCTCGAGGTTATATAGATTTCCCCTGAGAGCCTCGTGATAAAGTCCGAGCGCGACTTTCCAATCAAAGTTGAAATTATGTGTACTCGTGTATGGCCTAGGCTGCCGGAGTCCAGGCTGTTTATTGATATACGTGTATTCCTTTTGCACTAAAGCACGATGCAAAGCTCACGACAACTTCCGACGCACTTGACGTCGCTGAATTTCCCGGAGAGATTGACGGGCCCGCAGCAGCGCACCAAGTGCATTTCAACTCGACTTGCGCGCGCTATTATTATGCTGTATAATCGACGACTCGATTGTCTCGGCGCTGCGCACTTGGGGATGTACAATTAATGCCGCGCGCGATCGGACGTGAGACTTGAACTCGACTTTCGCGTCAAAAGGGCCGTGGTCACTCTTGAACTAGTTTCGCGAGCTTCGAGATTTTTCTCACCAGCGCTATGTTCGTTCTATATAAAGTGAAAACGTTGCTGCAGGCATTATATTTACAATTGAATGCGGGAGAGAATACATATTATGTTCCGGTCATCGCATATTGGATAAGTTTAGCTAATTCTTACTTCAGTTGCATGAATGTGCAGTCACGTGCGCGCGAGTGCGAGACAAGTTTCCGGACTCTTTGAATGGCTTGGCTTGCATCTCTACTTAACTCTCCCGCTCTTTTGCACACACGTGTGGCTGTGCTATATTCGCACTGTGCATATTTAGATACTGGCTCGGCTGTTGTTGCCGTTGCCTGCACCGTAGCTTTATCAAAGTTTCTTGAATGAAATTAAATTGCTCAGTATTAGCCAAAGATTACTTGTAAAGTTAAACTTTGAGGATGTATCACAAGTCGACGTTGCGGCCAGATAAACAAACTAGACTCGATGTGTACGTGCGTAGGTGTATGTGTGTGTGTGTGAGTGTGTGTGTATGCGCGCGCGCGTGTGTGTAGGGCAAACAACTTGCCGCTGCAGCCGAGACTGCATAAGCCAAAAGGTGGTGGTCGACGTTCGTTACCGAAACTATATAAACACAGCAGGAGTATGCATGGGAGTGGAGCCAAGCCAGCGATGTGAATTAAGGATTAACATATCGTTACGGCAATTATATACGCGCTGCGTGGCGCTTGCGTTGTGCTTTATCGGCGTCAAGGCCTAATGCAATAATGGATAATCGATGTTTGTCATGTACTGCCTGCCTCGTGGGCACCTACCTGCTCGTGCATGGGGAAAATTCCGCCGAAAATCACATCGCCGACGATGCGTATGAGCTTGGAGCCGTCTTCGACGCCGTTGCTACGGTTGATCTGGTAGGCCCCCAGCGGGCCGATCGACACCAGCAACGCCAGTAGAATCTTCGCCGACATCTTCGTTGTTGCGCTGCGCTAGTCTCTTCTCGCCTCTCGATGTTGCACGGGCACTGGTGCTCGACCAGCACTCTTAATTCATCGTTGGAGATGCATCGATACGTCGTCTCGGCGTCTTCGCTTTCGTCTGCGTCGTCGACGTCGCCGCACTGAAAAAAAAATAACATCGTCGTTATAATTATTATACCGTGGGTGATTCAACGAAGAGTTAAATATGCAACCTAAAATACGTCTACGTATTACTATCTGGGCGAGCAACTTTTCGGTTTATAAGTAGGGGAAATTTGGAGCTAGCGCGACGAAATGCTTGCTCTGGGTCAAAAGCACCTCTAAAGCTCTGACTTGCGTGTGCAGCAAAGTTTGCCCCTCTGCGTGTAAGCAGTGTTAGCACGAGGTATACATACGTACTCTATATCTGTGTGTGTATACTCCCAGTGTTCCGCAGGTACACAAGTGTGTGAGTGCAGCGCAGATATTGCCGAACCAACTAGCTTACGGCGGTATCACTTTCTCTCTCTCTCTCTCTTTCACGGCTCACTATCGTCTTTTTGTCTAATATATAGCGCGCACGAGTGCTTCAGCCAAGCTCTCTTTGTCTTTGCGTATCGTCTTGCGCGCCGCAAAGTCGTTTCCTATTAATAGCAACAGAGACGTTCTCCAAGTGCTATTAGCCCAAGATGCTCACGCGCGCGCCACCGCCTCGATGTTTTTTCCTCGGATTTCTCTCGCGATTCGACGCGCCATTCGAGTTATTCCCATATAACGAGCGTATCGAATTCTCTCTTTTGTGGTTTTCAAAGGCTTACATTTCGTATTGTTATACACCACGTCTGTCTCGTGCTGCAAATCGAATATTTTTTTTTCTGTTTTTTTTTTTCGACTTCCCCGAATAAAGCGTGCGCTTGAATGTATAAGAGGATCTATTTTCAATCACGACCGCGAATATATTTACACGCGTTTCTGTCGCGAGAAAAAAATAAATAGATTGCGTGAGTCATTGACGAGATGCCACCAACGCCACAAAAAGCGACCGTATATTATGTACCTCCGTTTTTCTCTTCTCCGCGTGGCTCTTTGGAGCGCGTAGATACTCAAATTCAAACTGCGCTAACGATACTCGAAAGTACACGTGTACGAAGCTTGAAAAATGTTTCGCTCTACTTTCGGGACGGGCGGGAGCGCGAAAAATTGCGCGCCACTTGCGCCTTCTCGCTCTTTAGTTTTATCAACGCTTTTACAACCCTCCCTCCCTCCGTCCCTCGATCTCGAAAGCTTTATTAAACTTCTTTCGGGAGCCGCAGCTGCAATTTCGAAGCTTGACGGATAATTAAGTGCTTAGCCGCGTTATAATATCATCGCGCGTGTACATGCCTACTTCTCGCTCTCTCGCTTCCTTCAATCTATCCTTGCGGCCGTAAGCAACGAGACTGCGATTTCTAGCGTGCAGCGCAAGCTGGCTCGAGTCGGCCTCGAAATTTATATACACGAGCTGCCAACGTCTGAACTTATAGCGCAGAGCTTTAAAAGACAGGCGCATGCTTAGAAGCATGCTTAAAGAGGCTATGATAAAATATGAAACATGTACGCGAGCTCACAAAAATATGCGGAAGGACTATTTTTATTTATTGCCGGATCCTTTTCTTTTTCATTTTTTTTTTAAATCCAGACTGCTTCGAATTTTCTTTTTTGTTTCATCCCGCCGTGGCAAAGGAAAATGTATTTTATATGCGCGAGCGTGGATATTGCGAAGTTCTTTATACTCGGCGCTAAAGCGACCGAGCTCAACAAATTCAACATTGTATCAGGGTGAAATAAATTTTGTCGAGTCTTTATTTGAGCATGTGAAATACATCGAATATCTTTGTTTCGATTTTCCTTTTCTCTCTTTACCTCTGTTCCCACGAGCGTATAATGTATACGGGAGTACGGTGTTGGGTGCCAAGGAATTTTTTGCTTTCATCGATATAAGCGTGTACGCGCATACGTGGGATTCGAAGAGCATATGATTTTGCAGCTATCGGATATAAAGACGAATATTTTTTCATAGATTCTAGATCAACATTTTTATTTAAAAAAAGATGGAAGATTGACGAGTTGTGTTCAACTAGAAAATCGCAAGAGAGAATTAAAATATACGAAAATTGTGTTTCTAAGTAAAGTGTCTAGAGTCGAGCTCTATATAAAGCTTTCGCAAAGTCGAAAGGAGAATAATTCTGCAGTCTATTGCCTTATTCGATTAAGGAGTGATACTCACAGGTTGTTTGCAATATCCACTGAATACCTTTGACTTATCTTATAAAGTTTGCTTGTATTTCTCGCAACTTCAAACCTCCAAACTTTTTCACAACTTCAAAAGTACACGGCTGGTAAAAAGCAAGTGCACTATTTCTCTTCAAAATTTATGGTTCCATGAGCTTTTCATTCACACTAGCGTACATTTTCACACATACACATAACCGGAATTCAATCACTCAAGGGTCAAGGAGAAGAAGTGTAAGGAGTAACAACAACGATAAAAAACCGAGGTAAATCTGACCTGGATTTCGGCACCTTGTAAGGGTCTCACGTTTGGACTCGGGGTTACGAACCCCCATGTTTGTGATGCGATGCGTCTCCTAAGCTATCAAAAAGAGATCCTGCGAGGGGATCTAGCCAGTATTGGCGAATTTTGTTCACGAATTCACAGTGCCACGTGACACCTGCTGGAAATTCTCCAGAGATCTAAACACTTTTATCCAGGTTGGGAAGCTCGAGAGACAAAGGTGGACTAACGCAGTACGGCTCAAAATGTCCAAGATCGAGTCTGGAATTACCGACAGATATTTGTTCAGTTCAATCTAGCTGCCTTCCTAGATGGAGAGGTCTAGGGGTCGAATTTTAAAATGAAAAAGAAAAAAAATTTCGCTTAGGTATAAAGTAATGTACCAGGGATAAGTTTATGAAAAAGAATACCAAATGTTCGTCTCTTTGAAAAAAAAAAACAAAGTCGAATAATAAAAAAAAAAAGGGCATAGGGTTTAGTCGGTAATAGTATAGAAGCTTACGATTGGCCCATACAACACCAGTACACAAACAACAATACACTACTCGTGTTTACGTATCCGTGTGATGTACTTATCCTGCATGTTGAATCCATAAATGGACGTACTTCCTTGTTAAAAAGAAAAAAAAAACACACACACTTACAAATCTTAATGCATTCGCGAATTATCGCTGGGCGAAGGGCTGCTCTCGTATGCCAACCTGCCAAGCTTGCTTTATCTTTGCAAGTTTTCGCGTCGGATAAAAATTAAAACTTGTAATTTCTTACGAACATTTCTCTGAACCAGTGTGTGCGCGCAAACATTAATTTCCATCTCCATTACGCAGACACGAGCGTACGATTCTCGAGCGAGCTACTGCTTGTACAACCTACCGAAAGATATTACGACAGCTTACACAACAGTTGTGTAACTTGGCTGCTAAATTTTGCAGCGACTGGTTTGGGTTTTACGAAATTGCAACCTCGAAAGCTGAAATTCCCAAGTAAAGGAGCTAGATCAAAGAATCGATGGACAAGGCAGACTCTACTGGACGCCCTTATACATACACACACAATGAAGCCGAGTATATATTATAACGAGATGAGAAAATGCACGAGGCCCGCGAGAAACTGGCTGCTATAATGGAACTGACAGCTCTGCGAAGCCGGCAGAGCTTTTTGTGAGCTCTCGCGTCTTTCGCCTGGATTAAACGAAATGTTGCCTTGTATGTTCAGCATATATAAGGTAAAGGATGCACGACGTATATGTGTATATATGCAAGAAAGGCTTCGTTGCGTTCCTCGTTAAATTTTATAATCCAGCAAACGCCTTTGCTTTTTCGTTTACTTTCATACAAGCTTTTAAATATTTCATGCGTGCCACGAAATGCATTATTTATTTTTTCATTTTTCACTAATTAATTTATCGATACTTTTGGCTGAATATTCATAATAACATAGCAAAGCTACTTTTTCTTCGCGTCGATGGATATATAATATGTACGAGCAATTTGCCGATGATTCTCTGGCGTTCGAGTTTTCTGGCACGCGTTCGACGGATGTAAATTTATGTAGTTTCCTCTTTCGTTCCCGTTGCATGTACATACCGTGGCTGAATCAACTTGTGCATCGAATCATGTGAATTGAATTTTCGTGTGACCATTAACTAATATCAACTAAAATAACAATTTATATAGAAATTGGAGACTTTGCGCTAAAATTAACGACTGGGCAAAAGTGATTCAGTGATGGCGTATGCTCTTGCGTGTATTGACGAAATTCAATGGATGAAATATGTGCAAATATTTTGATTAGAATGTGCATCGAATGCACTAATTGCTTCCATCACAAATATATCAAACGTGTTTCAAAAATCTCCTTATATGATATAACTGTTTGTTTATAATATCCTTAGAAGTAAAATTCACTCATTTGATAATGAGCCAAAATTCTGCAGCATAGATGCAAAAAAACAAACAATTGAGTTAAAAATACACTATTATATTCATTTTACATTCTCTAACGCACAGAACATTTCAGACGAAAAAACGCAGGACAAAGCGCGCGACTAATTGGCTTCTAAAAACTTCTTATACGGTTACTGGGTCGCGCGCACACACAGTCATCAAACGAAAAATCGAGTGCAAGCGTATGAAAAAAAAAGTTCTGAGCGTAGTTTGAAAATAATTTAATGGTCCGTTAATACCGACTCTATAAGATAAATAGAAATATTAATGAATTTTCGGAATATCATTCGCGAGCTCGGGCTTTAACGGAGACATTTTCAACTTGATTAAATTCTGCTGCTCGCGAGAGATAAAAATGATTATAAGCAGTGCATACGGATATAACTTTTCATGGTCGACTAGATTTCCTGTCTTCATGCGCGGAGAAGGTTCAATTTCGCCCCTGACAGAAGCCTTAGTATCAAGCGAACAATACTCTTGACGGGGATAAAGTAAAACCAAGATTGTATTTTCTAGAGTCGGTAATAATTATATGCCACATACGCGCAGCTCTTGAGTTTTATTCCTACCGTATTCCACATCCGTAATATTTTTTACGCGCAACGCACGAAAAAAGTTAGATGTGTGATAGAGTCAAAAAGAGTCGCTAATAGCACGTGAACGCCCCAAAAGCGGGAGAGAAAGATCAGCTCGCGGGCAACTCTCCAGGTATATACATAATACGCAGCCGGGCGTGCGGGTATTACGACTCTTTTACGAGGTTTTGTCATTATTACGAGTCGCGATTACTGGATTATTTAAGCGAGGCGTAAACGTGCTCTGGCGGCTGCCCATATAAAAGGCCATCTTTGCGTATACATATTGTTCCGTGCTCTGTATTAGCATACATATGCGTGGTAATTTAACGGGCCCCTATATGGTGGAAAAGTCAACTTTCATGGATATGAATTTTTTAATAAACAAAAGGGGGAGCGAGTGCGCGTGGGAAGTGATTTTTTTTAATTTGTCTTGACGAATAAAAAAAGGAAACGATCCCAATTTATCTTCGTCAGTGTCGATAAATTTTTGATTACAGTAGCACTCAAGCAGTCGCGAACGCTAGAGCGAGAAAGCGTAAAATTCCACGAGGCTTGAAAGGTTGTCTCCTGCGCGGCCTTTATCTCTTGGCGGTTTATCTTGGAATATAAGCGATCTACGTGGTAGTACGTAGCACTTACAGCCATCCACAAGCACACACTTTGCATTCCACGTTATTCTAAATCTTTTGGTTATAAACTTTTGTTATACACATTGAAATAATCGGGGAAATTCGCATTCCCAATCGGCTAGATTTGACAAATATTTGATTTACGTGCGCGCAACGTCGTTCGTAGACATGCTAAACGTTTTATTCGGCGCATGGCTGTGCTCAACCCCCTTGCCAATGTCGAACGCTCGAATTCGGGCCAAGAATTTTCAATTTAACCCAGTCGTCGTCATCTCTGGCCTCGGGGCTGGCAAGGGCACGGCGCGCTCACACATACACCGAGTATAAAGTTCATGCTCCCCCACGTGCAAAGTATATCATAACTGTGTCGGCTAGGCGCGTTATTGCAATTAAAGCCATAGCGAGCATTTGCGGCAAGCTCTGTGCCAGGGCCAAAAGACTGGAGAGAGACTTCGAGTCTTGAGAAACAACTACTAGTTGCTCGAAATTCCCATTGAATTATGAACGACGCACAGTGGGGCCGGGGGTACAAAAAACGCATTAAATTGTTGCTTTAACTGTATTTCGCATGAAAATTAACGAAACAACGTTTTTTTGATTCCTTAAAGTATGAAGAATCAAAAACCATTTCCTTTTCTGACCCACATATGTTTATTGCATTTCTATAAACAAATTAAGTCGATCAATTTTTTGTTTATAAACGCGAAAGTTTCGTCCTTGCTGTAAATCTTGATGCGCTTCTTTCCGCTTCGACAAAAAGACCCATGCCGATAGACAGATGTGAAATACGGCTTTCACATCGTAAAAAATAAACAAAATCCATTTGTTTATGTAAAATACCACATAATTATACAACAATAGCAACAATAATGATATAATTAAAAAAAAAAGAAAATAAATATCCGTTAAATCAGATTACGAGATTCTTATTCGTTTTGAAGATTGACATCATCATAGTGATGAATAATTTTTTATATTTTGTTGCACAATTCAATTGTTTAAACAATATTTATAAACAAATTCTATAAACCAATTGTTTTTTTTTTGCTTCAAAACGCAGAAATTTTTCTACAACT
>CACVKI010141025.1:0-12726 GCA_902732785.1 Trichogramma evanescens | reverse complement strand
CCTCCTGACTTCATTTTTTCCAATTCTTTGTCAGAATCCTCAGAACTAGAACTGGAAACTTTTGGTTTTTGACTCAGAGGTGGAGATTTTCTATAACTTTTTTGATTGGAATTTTTTGAATCACTAACGGAGTCCTTTTTGGTGAAGAATTGAGAGAGACCTCCTGACTTCATTTTTTCCAATTCTTTGTCAGAATCCTCAGAACTAGAACTGGAAACTTTTGGTTTTTGACTCAGAGGTGGAGATTTTCTATAGCTTTTTTGCTTGGAATTTTTTGAATCACTTGCAGAGTTCGCTTTTGTGGTCAATTGAGAGAAAGCTGATGCCCGCATTTTTGCCAATTCGTTTTTGGAATCTTCATCAGAATCAGAATCACTCGATACCTTTGGCTTTTGAGTGAAGGATAAGGTATTTTTCTCTTTTATTTTCCTTTTTGAAGTACTGTCAGAATCAGAGCTGTTTGCAGAATCACTCAAATCTTTTGGTTTTTGAGTGAGTGGAACTATTTGTTGAACGCTCTTTTGATTTCTAATAGATGGTTCTTTTGAATCTTCCTCAGAATCAGAGTCACTTTGTATTTCAGTTTTTACATTAACTAGTGACAGCTTTTTACTGTTCATTTTATTGTCTTTAGAATGATCAGAGTCACTAGATTTGTTGGAATTTTCAGTAACCTGAAACCTCACTTTATTCTGATTTGATTTCAAACTTTGTCTACCTAAGTTTCCATTTTCATTTGTCTTTCTACTTTTAAGAATAGAGTCATAAAGTTTAGGTTTTACAGCTGAATCATTTAAATTATTTTCCTGACTGTTATTAGCTTTGTACGACTTTTCATTTTCTTCTATATCAGATAAACTAACAAAACCTTTTTTATGACTTGAATCACCTCGGATTGTTACTTTAGATGTACTCAATTTATTATTCATTGCAGAACCATCGGTATCAGAATTATCATCCCCATTCAATAAAGCATCAAACTCATTTTGAGATTCTTTTGATATTAATTGATCATCATTTATGTCGGAAACATCTGAATCGATTTGTTTTTGACCAGGTTGAATTTTTTCAGGGTCAGAATCACTGTCAAAATTATCATAATCATTACTAATAGAATTATTTTCGTGATCAGATGGTTTCTTTTCCAAAGATTTTTTACCATACGATAGTAGAGAGTCCTCGGAACTTGAATCATTAGTAACACTCAACTTTATAGATGAATGATCTTTATCTTTAGATGAATTAACATTTTTTTTATCATTTTTTGTATCAAAATCAGACTTTTCACTATCACTGTCAGAATTGAGATTTTTAAACTTATCAACGTCATTTTTATTGTTTGATAACTCATTATTTTCATTATAATTATCAGAGTCTACTTTCAACTGTTTAATTTTGCTGCTTTCAAGTTTAAAATTGATATCTTCACTGGTACTAGGTTTTGCTTCACTTTTGTACTTTTTGTATTTAATGTGAGTATTTTGACTTGGTAAGATTATATCTTCATCATCACTAGATTGTTTATTTTGGCCATCAAAAGATGCATCTCCATTTTGGGCAATTGATAAAGGATCAATGTCACCATTTTTTAATGTAAGCATATTGTTTTTATTAATATTAAGTTCACTTTGAAGTTGGATTTCCGGAGATTTCTGATAGTCGTCGGTCATATTCTCATCTATTAATTGATCAGCACTTGCAAGTTCATTTGTTTTCAAACCTGTTACTGTTACATCTATTGATTTTGCTTTGTTGCTTAATTTTTCTTTAACTTTTATTGAATTTGAAGAAGTATTCTCCTCAATGTCTGATTCTTGAGATAGCTTGTTTTCATTTGACGAACTTTCTTGTGAATGATCTGAATCTTTCATTATTCTCATTTTTTTAAGCTCTTCGTATTTTTTAATTAAGTACGGAGATTTTGGTTTTTTATCTGACTTGCTACTTTTATCTGATGATTTACTTTTTTTCAATTCATTATTTTTTAAACCATCATTAGAAAGTATGAGTTTTTTATAAACTTTTGATTGAAATGGATTACAAATAATTTTAAATCTTGTTTGAAGTGTTTGGTCTTCTATAATTTTAGGTGGTGATTTATGAGAGATTTCTGTGTTTTGGTCTTTCAAACACTTTTCATTTTCTACATCTTTTACTTTTTCAACTATTTCTTTACTTTTTGCTACATTTCCTAATTTATCACTTTTTGTATCTTCTTCAATACCTGAATCTCCAGTTTGGCTAATTAAATTTTTAGGCTGTTGCTTATTTTTGATATTAGTTTTTTTGTTACTTTTTTCTTGGACAGTATCGGAAAAAATATTTGTACTGTGTCCTTGAACATCTGAAGGTGCAAAATCATTCCAAGTATCATCTGCTACATCAAAATTATTCAGATCATCTTTATTTGTGGACTTTTGAACAGTTTTTTCATTTTGTTTGGGTAATTCTTTCTTCACAGTACTTTGCTTACTATCTTTTGGTTTCAAGCTTTTAAATTTTTGAGAATTATTTAAGCATTGAGTAATTTTTAATTGTCCACTTGATTTTGATTTTTTTGGTGTCGGCTTAGAACGCACATGTTCTTCAATAGATACAGAAGGAGAATTTGTTTGTTGCACACCTGTATTAGAAAGTCTTGAACTCTGCTCAGAAAATGAGTTTTTTTTGTGCTTTTTCAGCGTGTAGTTCCAAACAAAACAATCTTTGGTTACAAGTATATCGCTTATTTTTGTACAATTACTATCCATAGTGGAATTGAACAATGCTTCATCGGCACCAATGTCACCATCCATTTCAACTGCAAAATCTTTGTATTGAAAATTTACATTATTCTTCATCGCCTTGTAATCGTTGTAATTTCTATAACATCTTATTCTGGTCGATAAATGATCATTGGCTGCCTGAGTTCTTTTCTGAATAGTTCCTACATTGAATTCCGGATATTCGTCGTCCAATCCTTCTTCTTCAATCCGATTATGAATGAAAGTCCAATTTATAGCTTGATCTTCCTGATCGTCCATTCTTTCCTTTTTACAACATAAGAGTCTCGAGACAATCAAAAGCCTTGTATCGCAATAACGTTACGAACTCGAACTATCTGCAAAAAAAGAATTTCATGAACAATATTCAAACATCACGTATGCGCAAAGATCGCAGTTTGCCTCTTAACCTCTCTTCTCATCCTATCGCGTGCACTGATAGTATCGAGCAATAACAGTGGCTTGAAAATAATTGAAACGAGCCCCGACGCTGGATAATCGTGCCACAAATTCGGCGAGTGGACGAACCGCAATTCTTCAACCGACTTAACGCACTTTTGGCTGCAGGATAAAGTCACTTATTTAGACTGTCAAATGCGTTGCAGTGTACACACACTAACTACGAAATAGTGTAGGCAGCCGATGCGGTATTTACGCGCTTCGTGCGGCACCACGTGCGTCTCTGCACCAAGTGGCCGTATTTACATGTTATATATGAAGGTCCATTGTGTATGTTATGTAGGTAATAAAGAACGCGCGAGAGTTCGATGATAATGATGGATGAAGGGTTAATATATTGACTTACAAATATTCAATTTAACGTTAATTTATTTCTTCAATAATCATGTAGTTTTAACGAAACAAAAAAATTTTTCTCATTGTCGTTGATTTATACGTTTTCGATACTTTTTGCTAAGCTTAAGAGTTTGCTTTCTTTTTTTTGAACTGTCTCAAAAGAAAAAAAATACATAAAAAAATTCTTCATTACAAAAATCATTCCAAACACTTCACACGTCTCACAACAACTTCAATTAACAATAATTCATACTTTCTCAAAGTATTTATAACTTCAAAACAAATGATATCAATTATATATTCTAATATATCGACTAAAATTAAACATAATTTTCAAACACTTAGTTTTATGCAGCTTTCGTGCGCTAGAGTAAAAAAAAAAAAACACAAAAACAAATTACATTAACATAATAGGAACCGAGAAACTACATTCAGGACTAGAAACGACATAAATAAATTAGGCTTTTTTCTTGGAAGAAGCGCTGCTGGCTACTTTCTTTTTCGAGGCGGGTTCCGCACTGGCAGCGGTCCTCTTCTTCTTGGCCGGAACAGCGTCGTCCTCTTTGCGGACCATCTTGTGCTTCAGCGCTATCTTGGGCTTCGCCGTGGCGCCGTTCACCTGGGCCTCCTTCTTCTTCTCCTCCTTTTTCTTGGTTTTCAGCAGATCCTTCTTCATCTCGGGACTGAGCTTCCAGTGGCTGTTGGTGCTCATGCCCGTGCCTGTCACCTGGACCAGCCAACCGTCGTCGGTGGCCTTCTTCAAGAGTTTGCCGATCAACACCTTGCGCTGGGCCGTGATCTCGTAATTTTTGTCGCAATAGTTCTTGATGGCTTGCGAGGTCGATCCCTTGCGATCGTTCAGGGTGCTGATGGCTTGGATGATCATGTCCTTGGTCGTGAGACTCTTTGCCGAAACCTGAAACAACGATGCAATTCATCGGCTTATTTTTCGAAAAAAAAAAAAATTACATTCTAACGAGCACGTAAAATCGCGCCATGAAAGATTCACGTTAAAACCAGTGCGTTCGGGCTCGCGCGCGGCGCGTGATTCGGGCTATTATATGACTCGGCCGCCGTGCGATTTCCGAGAAATCAGCGACACGAAAACAATAATACCACGGGCGCCTCGCGTATATGTACACTTTGATGAAACAGGCACCAACACCGCACGAGCAACGCAACTTGATATTCGGCCGAGTGATCAACCATTATCGACGTCGTTTGAACTATTTCGATGCTCGCGATAGCTAATGCGCCGACATTGTCATTTTCACCGAGGCATGGTTAATTTTCGAAACGCGATCTCGATGTCAAAGCTGATCTCCCTTGGCAACCGCGGCGCAGCGAGATGAAAAAATGTCACGCGCGCGCCATCGCGATATTTTTCATGAAAAAATTTAGTTGAGATAGAGAATAGACAAAAAAAAAAAAAACATTTCAGAGGCTCACCTCGGACATCTTGGCAGCTGGTTCTTTATCCGCGACTTTGGCTATCTTTCGTGGCTTGCTCGACGATGCAGCGGCTGCGGCCTCGGTGGTGGACGTCGTTGCCTTCCTCTTGAGCGCTGCCGATTCTTTGGCTGTTGCGCCGGAACTGGTGCCGCCACCAGTAGCAGCAGCAGTAGCAGTAGCAGTAGCAGCGCGGCTTTTTGTTACTTTTGACGTAGCTTTATTATTGGACGCGACGGCGGCTGGATCCTTTTTCGTGCGACTAGTACTGCTGCCGGTGTTGGTGGTGGTCGTCTGCTTGCGAGGTTTACTCGACGATTGCTTAGCGACGACGGCTTTCTTCTCTGTTAATTGTTTCTTCTTATTGTTCGTCTTTTTCTCGACGACTTTTTGTACCGACTCTACCTCTTCGTCGTCCTCATCTTCCTCGTCTTTTTCGTCGTCCTCTTCGTCGTCGTGACGATCGAACCTCACACCTTTCGCGACGACTTCGGATTCCGAATGTGTACCCGACGCATGCGAATCTACGTCCATGCTGTCGTCCTTCTCCTCGTCCTCCTCCTTATCCTCTTGACTGTCGGACGAATTTTTCTTGATTTCCATGGTGAGCCGCGGATCGGTTTTCGGCTGCACCACCTTGTCCTCCGCGTCGTCGCTCCAGGCCTCGTCCACTATCTCCGCGCTTTCCTCCCCGCTGAAGACCTCGTCCACTACCTCCGCGCTTTCCTCCCCGCTGAAGACCTCGTCCTCCATCGAGTCGTCGGACTGGGACATGACGCCGACCGCGTCGTCGTCGTGGTTTTCTTCGTGCGACGACGACGTCTCCGACTCTTCCGAGCTCATGCCGGCGACAATGGGGTCCTCCTCTTCCTCCTCCTCGGGAGGAGCGATTTGTGCTCGTCTACCTTTTCTATGCATTCCAAGCTATTCGGGAGTCGAATTACGAATGATCGAGCGAGAAATTTTTCAATGCCGTGTAGGGCTCATACACCGGTTCCACGCGCGACATTGGAAATACGACTCCCCCTCCACGAGGATTTTGCAGAAATCGGAGAGGCGAAAATTCGTCAAATTATACACGTGTACGGTACACGCGTTATCAATGCGAGTGTTATTACCTGTTGCGCGAAGCTTTTGAATTCTGCGCCTAGCGGAGACGCGCGAGGCGGGAAATAAGAAACGAAATCCCTGAATAGTTCAATATCGTTATTTTTTATTAATACATTTTATCACTGGACAATTTTATACAAATAGAGTATTCAAAGATCATTCAAACTTTACATTGTCATCTTTGCTGAAGATGAAACAAGTATATTTTTACAAAAATAGTTTCGATACTGCTTCAACAATTTTACAATTGATAATTTTAAATGCATTGGAAATACGATCAAATCCACAAAGCAGCGATAAATCTGATATGAAATGCTAAATAATACGAAATGTTAGGTCGTAAAATGGAAATTATTTACAGTTGCAATGATACTTACATGTTTTATAATACATTATATTATTAATAACAAGTTCATACATTCATCAGCTTAAAAAATAATGAATAAATTATCAGTAGATTAGTAAAAATGATACATGGCGATGTTAATGAAAGTTATATCAATATATACACAAGAATGTAAATATTTTGTGGATTTGGTCATAAGATGCAGTTTCAAACTTAATGGTCATTCACTACTAATCCTAAAGATTACATACAATATCATAACTTTTTTAACAAATTTTTTCATAATAATATCACTTAATATGAGTGGGATGAGTTATTGAATTCAACTTGTGTGAAATCTTGATACTTAAAAATAATTGATGGATCGTAAATACTTCCGAGTCTCATACATATCTTTTCAGATTCTCAATCTTACA
This sequence comes from Trichogramma evanescens, assembly GCA_902732785.1. NCBI lineage: Eukaryota > Metazoa > Arthropoda > Insecta > Hymenoptera > Trichogrammatidae > Trichogramma > Trichogramma evanescens. Next base: position 5,848 of record CACVKI010141025.1, on the reverse strand, counting down.
TATCAATTATGTAAACGTTACTTAAAAATTAATGTGTATGCATTTATCACATTTATAAAGAGCAAAACATAATGTTTATGAAACATTATCAGTTGTATCACTGCCACTGGTCGTATTGGACGTGGATGAATTCCTAGTCATCAGCGGTAATTCAAAATGCCAATCAGCACTGATATTAGCATCGGTACTTTGACTAGTTAGAATCTGACTTTTAACAAGTGGAGGTCGGGCTCTGATGCCAAGAGTCGTCGGACGTTTCTCCGGATTAGAATCGAGCATCAATTTTAATAATTTGTACTGAAACAAACAATTATCAATATATCATCAAAAAATGAAACAAGATAAAGCTTATACTTGATTCAAATTGAGTATTTCCTTATTAAAAAAATTAATTTTACCTCTTCTGGATACTTGGTGGCAAAACCATCAGGATAAGTTGATTGTCTCAAATTTGACAAAGCAACAACTCTTTCCATTTCCGTATCGAAGGGTATCAGCAATTCAAACAATATTATTCCAAGTGAGTAAATATCAACTTTATAATTGTAATGGTCTCCATTCATCTGCTCTGGAGACATGTATAAGGTCGTTCCTACTTGAGCAGTGTGCTTTTTGAAAATGTTCAATTCACCCGCTGATGTGTTACATTGTGTTTGATCGGCACCAATACCCTCCAGCATTGCAGTTACCAGCCCAAAATCACCAATTTTTATTTTATCGTCGAGTGCAAAGAAAATGTTTGAGGGCTAAAATATAATTGTTTTTTATTATAATTTCATAAGTAAATTTGAATATTAAATTTTAAGTAAAAAAATTTACTTTTAAATCACGGTGTATTAATCCTTGAAGATGAACGTACTCAACGGCATCGATAATTTGTAAAAACATATTCAATACTTTAGCAATATTACGTGTTTTATTTGCTTTCAACCACTCTCTGAGACTTAGTCTTTGGCACAGTTGCATCTGTATATAGAGGAACATTTTTGGATTTGGTTTATAACTATCCTTTCGTTTTCTTAAATTTACGTTCAATTGTGATTTTCGCTCAGATAATGATGACTTTTTAGATTTTCCATCGTGAGATTCTGCAAAAACTATTGAATCGCTATATCCTGATTTACTTCTTTTTGATTCCGAATCTTTACCGGCTGAATTAGCAAAAACTATAGATTCACTGTTTTCTGATTTATTTGACATTGAAATCGATTCATCACCACCAGAATTTCTAAAAACGATTGATTGTTCGGAATCTTCTGGATCATCTATTGTTGATTCCGATTTGTGTCCTGTAGAATTTTGAAATACAATAGATTCGTCAAAATTCTCTGGATCATTTATTGTTGACTCTGATTTGTGACCAATAGAATTTTGAAATACAACGGATTCGTCGGAATCATCTAGATCATTTGTGTTTGACTCCCATTTGTGACCAATGGAATCTTCAAAAACAACTGATTCGGAATCTTCTGACGCTTCACTTTCTTGTTCCGTTTTTTCTCTCTCATTTTCTCCACCCTTTTTCACAACGTTTTTACGTTTATTATCAGATCGAGGAGAAGTATTTACATAAGCGTTCATGTCGAGTGCCTCCCAAGCACTATCCACTGAAACTGCATCACTTGATAACGCGTCAATATTTTGCGACGAGTCAACCGCAGTCGAATCTGCAGTAATATCGGAAGCAGTAAAGTCATTTTTCTTACACCATTCTTTATCATGATCTTCTACCCATTTTGGTGGAGGGCACTCAAGCCAAGAATTGAAATAACGAACTATGTTGTGATGTTCGAGCTTTGCCAAAGCTTTAACTTCGCGCATAACGCGCTCTCTGGACGATTGACTAAAATCAAGTTATCAGTTTAGTATTTGTTATATTAATGGATATGAAAAAAGTTTTTTATGTATTACCTGTTTGGTAAAGCGATTCTTTTAATGGCATAATTGCAATCGTCTATTTTATTTTTAGCTTCGAAAACCACACCATAACCACCCTTGCCAAGGCAAGCAACTGGTTGATAATCTGTCAAATAACGAGATTGAAAATTTTCACTGTCTTCGCTCACAGATTTTCGAGGCTGTTCCGTTGAATTTACTACGTGAAATTCATAAGAGAAAGGCTAAAAAAAAAATAATGAAAGAATTTAATTGAAGAACCTTGAAAACGAAAATAAATTAAAATCTCATATTTACCGGTGGCACAGCATTTTTTGTTTCTTTCTCATTTAAATATTTTTGCGTTATGTAATAGTTGAGTAAAAGTGCAGACGTAATGGAAATAATAGCAATTTCTCTCCTATAAAAATTATTCCCAAAAATTATTCATTAATTAATTAGGGGATAATTAGAATGTGTAAAGTAAAAACTTACCACCAATACCATAAAGAAACTATAATAACTTGGACTTGAGTATCATCAATTTCTTCATCAATAAGTGAAGGTTTTTTGGCAGGCCTAATTATACGTTCTGTTTTATTGAATTTATTATCCTTTGCAAAAGGGATTTTTTTTCTGGGATATAAATAATATCCATTTCCTAAAAATTAATATGAATGAGGTCATAAAAATGAATATACAAAATGTTTCATTCTTTTAGTTTACCATTCACATATTCTGTGTTATATAGAACAGATAATGCAGTTGTACTATCTACATCATTTGGCTTTTTATATACAATATTCTTCCAACTTCCGTCCTTATCCAAAACTGGGTAAGGTCTCCAAGGGTATTTGACCAGAGATTTAGAAAAAGAGTCAAGATGTTCATTTATGTATGGGTTTTCTTGTATGTACAGTTGTTTGGCATACATGCCAATGTACAAGCCAGGATTTGAAGTGTAATTTGGATCTAATACTGGGTTAGCAGGAACTGAATCAAATAGATTCAATTCCTTCAATTGAGTTAATTCACCGTTATCAATGACTTGATCTTCTTTCCACACCGATACAATTGGAGCATCAAACTGAAAACATAATAGTTGCAACATAATTCAAAATTAGAAATGGTCAAAAATGTTTCTTATTAGATTAAAAAGATGGAATTACCTTATATTCCCAAAGTTTAATTGTAGAATTTTTATCTTTATATGCAGTCAATAGTCCATCTGGTACAACAGCTCTTAGATCAATTGTCAAGTTGAATGTACTACTCGGATTACAATTAGAATTAGATTTAGGAATAATACTTAAATCATGAAGTCCAACACTGAAATTCCATCTAAAAATTTAAATACAAAATTAAATATAAAATAAATTAACCTGCATTTAAAATTTGTTGTGTCGTTTGTTAAAAAATGAAAAACCTTTCTATTCCTGTTTTTGGCTCTCCTGCTCTCACAATATGTTGATGTCGTTGGACAACAAGTACGTCTTCATCTTCTTGTTTTTCTTCTTTATTATTTGCATCAACGCAACTTCTCATTATACATTCATAAATGACTTTACCTGTTGCACTGGAAATCCCTACATAATATTAAAATATAAAATATGATTATATTGGTTTTTAATTATCAATATTAACAGAATGACAAATTTACCATATGTTCTGGTTTCTTTGCCTCCAGAAAAAATCAAGTTATCGGAATATCTGTAAGATGATTTTAAAAGTTGATCCACTGTAACTGGAACTGCTTCCAAATTCTTTCCATCAAATTTATACAGTCCTCCATTTAATGAAGGGATCAGCCTAACCCATTGTCCATTACTGTTTAACTGCATAAATTTGTTTAAAAATTACCAAGTTGATTCACTTTTGCTTAAAAATTTTAATAACCATAAATGAACATACATCTCTTCTGTGAATACTGGAGGATAATAGTTCTTCGTTCCAATCCAAGGACCAACGTTTTTCTCCATTTTTCGCTGCATCCAGTGCAGTGAGCTTTCCATCCAAAGTACTGACAAATATTAAGCTGTGAAAAAAATAAAAATATTAATTTTTATTTTGAAAAATTTGGATCGATTTTAATACGATTTTTATTTTAATTTGACAATGAGTCGATGCGATTAAAATTTGACATAAATAACGATTTATCAGTAACGAAGAAACGATAATCGCAGGATAATACCAATCGCTATACGCTTCTATGTTTTACTGCGAACACTATACCTATATATAATCGTCTGTTCAAATCTAACCAACTGGCTCGAGACACGTAATGTTTTCAATTTGACCGTATATACATCTATGTAACTAAACAATTAACCTCATAACGCACCATTTTACTCGTTTACCAGTCCCTTTTGCGATTTTAATGAAATAAAAAAAAAAAAAAAAAACAGAGATATCAAAGTGATCGCCGTGAATTCGAAAATACCGTTACGCTGTACGCAAAAAGCTGACGCAGTCTCGCTGAAAGTTACATGTGCATCGGAGAAGATCGAGCCCCCCGCGCGTCGCGATAAGCCACGAAGTCGTTTCGGAGCGCGAAAAGAGCAGCGAATTGCTGATCAATTTTAATCAATTTGTATCGTTTACCTTCTTGAACTTTCTGGAGTCTCGGGGACGACAGACGGCTGATCTTTGCAATGGGGCAATTGTTGAACATCGCCATTCGTAAGATTGACAGCTAGGAGCAACAACAACGGTAGCAACATGGTACACGTTCGATTGGCACCTCGCGCGCACCTATTCTCGATATATTCCTTTGCTATCAAAAAATAGTGTGAACGACGATAAAAGTTATCACACTGGCATAATTATTCCATATTTCGTCGAGCGCACTTCGATGTTTATCGTGCACTGCCCTATCCAAGTATTGGAGAGCGATGACACGACGACGACGAGCCCACGAGTTGTTTTTATCGCATATGTAAATTATTACTCATTCGTATCAATAGGCAAGCGAACTCTTACTCGCTGCTCGTAATATATATTTAGCACGGAACAGGTTCGGACAGGATTTATATATCTTTTATATATTGACGGTGTAGCAACTCGCACGAGAGTTTCACTCACTGTTCGTTGTTGTCATTCGAATGTTTACGCGCATCGAGGGCGTTCTTTATCGACGATAAATTTCTTTTCTTTATTATATGAATTAAAAGTTGACGACCAAAAAAACAAATTTAAAAAATAACAACAACAACAAGGAAGCTGGAAGAACGGAGCACGAAGAGCCGAGCACATACGATACGCAGCCGCTCGCGAGCAGATACGCACGACGAATACTGCATGGCGGCGGTCGCACGCCGCCTCCAGTGCTCCGATCGCATGTACATGTGCGCCCGTGCGTGTGTATATGAGAATACATGTCCATCTGTGTGTTATTGTCGTTGAATGATCTTTGTGTGTTTGTGTGAGTGTCTGTATTAGGACTGTTGTTTGCAACGTCGTCTGGGGTCTGGGGACAGCGGCAGACATATGCGCGAATAACAAGTACGCGCGGCGAGTGAAGAGGAATTTGAAATGGCACAGAATTGCGAATAGTTCAAGAACAAAAACGAGTAGAGCAACAATGGGACTCGCGAGATCTTAGATCATTATATTATTGGCAACTATCAACCATAGCGACAAGATAAAAACGAATCAATTTAAAGTTTTACAAAAATTGTATTGAAGTGCATTATATTGTAACGGATTGTTGTTACATAAATAAATAATATATGAAGATCTTAATCTGGCTGGAGAGAATGTTGGGGTTTATAAATAAAATGTGTGTATCAGTTGGGTATCTTGGGTACACTAAAATAATTTATTATAATCTATTCGACATACAAATCTCGCGGACTTATACTTAGTCTTAATAATAATTAATTTAACATACAATTATGATAGCTTGGACGACTCGCTGTGGTAACTCTTTCGGCGTTGGCTGTGGCTGCTCTCTCTCTATCTCTCTCTGTCCGTC
>CACVKI010141023.1:0-23441 GCA_902732785.1 Trichogramma evanescens | reverse complement strand
GAAAGGGTTTGGTTATTAAAGGGAAAATTCGTATTTCATTTTTGAATTTTGACACTTCTATCTTAGCCAAAAGGCCGAGAAGACATACATACATACGGACATTTGTTGAGAATTCAATGTAGTTTACAAATATGTAAACCAAATTGTCCTACGAGGTCTGGTTCAAAATCTCATTTTCGAGCCTATCACAGAGCTTCCTCGATGAGGAAGCAATATCAACATTTTGTTTTTTTTTTTAAATTTGCTGTGATTGAAAAAGACACGATCGAGTACGAAGCGCTGATAATTACTTTTTTAATTTGTTAAACATGCTATAAAAATTTTATATGGAGTTATTTCAATTGTAATTTTAATATACTCGCACTACTGTAGCTATAAATTTTACAATCAAAAGGAGAGTATTCTGTTATTGACCGTTTAAAACTTAATGTATCTGCTACCAAATTTTTATTTGAGCAAAAATATAACGGTTTTCCTTCTTTAAATATATATGAAGTAGCGACCATTAATAATTGAAAACCTTTTCTGTTTTTTTAGCAGCAAGTATATAAGATCTCATTCATGGAAATTAGATAACAGTATTTGTGTCGAAGAAAAGAAATTCTTCGAAAATGTAATATTTTTATACAAAAAATATACGAGAAAAGTCAGTAGGAATTAACATTGAGAATGAAAAAAGTGCAGAAATAAATTTTTATCGAAAAAATTTATGTTCAACCTTAATTTTATACATTTTATTAATATATAATCCACGCATTCAGTATAATACAAACTATAAAATCTACTTAAAATTACAAAAAGTATGTTTCGGCTGTTTATATCGCTCAGTATTGAGTAAAAACAAACAACCTGTCATTCGTCCATAATTCATAATGCTTTAAAAACTATGGTATTTTACAGATTTTTATTTACAAATCCATCTAATTATCTCGCGCTACAAAAATAGACCACAAGTGATTTTATCATCCGAAAAATCGATCAAAGTTTGGCCGCGAAAAAGTTGTCGAATTAGCCGCGGCACACAATCAGGATGACGGATCTCTGCTCGGTTCTCACGCCTGCGATGCGTGACTCGCGCGCGCGAAAGTCTTGGCAATTAATTCCGCTGTCAGTTGGCGCTAGAATTGGCGCCCATCCGCGCTATCACTCTGACGCCGGCCCAGGTCTCTCTGGCCGTGGGCATGATCTGCGAGGCGGGCAGCAAAAAGCCGTAGGCGCCTCGGTCCCTCAGCTCCATGGTGTAGGCGTGCTTGATGCCGGCCACCGCCTTGGCCCAGTCGTCCGATGAACCTGCGGCGCAATTAATTCGATGCAATTATTCATCGGGGCAATAACGCGCAAAAAATCGCGAGAACCTCCCGCGCGATAGAATCGCGCTTATCGCGGAAGGTCTTAAATCGATCGAAATATCCGCGCAGTATCTAGTAATTAATAATTTATATCAGATTTTTATCATTTGAATGATTGACGAAAAATAGTTGAGGCATTATTCATGCGATCACGCAGACAAGCCACCAGTCGAGTTTCGTACTGCACCACGACGCGAGACTCGATCTACGGTAGCCGCACGAGCTGATAATGAATAATAATTAAGACTCACGTTTGTTTGAAAACAATCGATCGTCACGCGGGCGCGCGGAGAAAAACAAAATTTTTCCACGCAACGTGTTGAATCGCGGAGCGTCGGCCGCTTGCGCTGCAACTCAGCGCCCCGGAATGCGCATTAATTATGCGCTTGTACTTTTTTATATTAAAAAAGTATAATTGTTGCGCAAAAGTCGATCGTTAAAATTAATCACCTGTCGTCGGGTAGAGGAGCTCGGCGGCCGGGCCGACCCTGTACTCGGTCTTGTGCACCTTGTGTATCGCCTGCTTGGCCTTGTTGGCGATGTTCATCAGCTCGTTGAAGTCCGCAGGCCTCGTGCGGGTGAAGCCCCACGGCACGAGCAGCATTTGCGAGTACGAGTGCAGAGTCAGGTAGGTCCTGCGAGTCAAAACATGTATTGTACTTGTGCGTCGAGGTGTCGATTGCGGCGAAAAAAGTCGAGGGACTGTACCTGATGTTCTTGCGATTTTCCATGAGGAACTCGGAGATGGCTCGGGTCTCGGGCTCGGAAAAGGCGCGCGGACCGGCGTACGTGTCGTGGCAGGGATCGCTGCTGGCCCCGCCGACCTTCTCCTCGCCCCAGTGAATGTTGAAGTTCCGATTGGCGTCGACGCCCTCGCAGCTGCCGAACAGCCACTTGGTGTAATGGCTCAGCATGTGAAACAGTCCCGGTGCTTGTCTGCTCTCGAACATAAAGTATAGTCAATGGGGGAGTCGTTTTTACTGTATGTAGATGTGAAAAAATACGCGATCCTGAAATCTCTGCGCTAATTTCCCATGTATTTTGTATATGTTTGCATTGAAAATTTTTATGAATTTTGATATGCAATCGGTCATTCGTAAGAACCTTAGTGCGTAGCTTAATTATAGATGGCACATCTAGTACCCACGAATATAAAGGTAAAGAAATTATATATAAAAGCCACATTTCCCATCTATATCTAATGTAAAATGTTTCTTTCTGCATGCTTTGGCAAGAACTCTTTAGCAAACTTAGCGGCTGTGCCCTTCAAATTCGTACTAAGAAGGTTTTCTTATACGTATACAGGCTACTCGAGAGAGTCAATAGTATAAGTTTCATTGGTCGCGAACGTACCTGGCATTTTCATAGCCATCTGACGAGGCGTCGTGCGTGCTCCTGGTTTTCCTCCAAAGTCGGTCGTGCGTATGGGTGTACTCGTAGCCATCGGGATTGGCAACCGGCATTATTATCCAATCCGTAACGTCGAGCAGCCGAGTGTAATTGTCGTGCTTCTCGACTAATTGATTCAAAATATAGGTTGCCACTGCCGTGCTTATCCACTCTCGTGCGTGCATACCTGCGAGAATACGTATATGCGTGTTATTTTTTTTTTTTTTCATACGAGCCCGTTAATTTTCTCTTTCGTTGTACTCCTCGCGTCTCCTCCTCGCGCGATTCTCAAGCTTTTAAAATAATAATTTCGTTGCGCGCTTTACTTTATATTGTATACATACCGATTTTCCGTTCTCGCTTGCTCTTTAACGTCGATACGTAATTACCCGAGGATTACTTTGTAATTTCGACCTAACGGATCCTGCCATTTGGAAAACTCAGGCTTTTTTCTCTTTCTATGATTTAAACAGTGTTTATGATTGATCGTCTATATATGTATACACGATTCCGAGTAACAATCATTTATCATAATCACGGAGTGAAAAATTAATGTTCCGTGCAGAAAGCCAGGATTCATTATTGTTTTTTACGCCTGTACACACGTACCTGCATCGATCCAAATGGATGGCTTCGGCTCGCCGTTTTTGTCCACACCCGTCGATATTTTTGCCACCATCAAGTCTCGGCCCTCGAAACTCTTACCGATCGACTCGATTTCCACGAGATGAGGATACTTTTCTTTGAGGTAATCCAGATATCCCATGATTTCTGAGAAACACAACGCGTTATAGTTATGTTTGAGCTTGAACGCTAAAGATCGTTACCGATTTCGTGCAATTACCTTTGTAGCGATGATAACGTTTCCAATCCATCGAGTGGCCTTGTGACGAGTATATTTCCTGCCTGCGTTGCTTGGGCATGCGTGGATTTTGAGTCGTTATGGCCTTTTGAAGATCCGATATCAGAATGGTGTAGGCAATCTTTTTCTCGCGAAGGAAGCTCTTGACGTCGTTCAAAATTATCGGCGAAACGACCATATCGGTAACTCTGAAAAGTTGAAGGAAAAAGACATTGAAGGCACGCGATCGATTACACTTTGAAGAGCGTCATCAAGTACTTGTTCTTAGCCGGACTGGTCCAGAACTTGACGTCGTCGGGCTCGTTGTCCTTCATCTCGATGAGGTACTTGACTTGTCTCTTGGTCTTGGGTGTCAATCTGATCAGCTGGTGATCTTTGTAGCTGACGCTGTTTGTGCCGCTGTCCTGGACGTCGTCGTAAAAATCCTCGTCGAAGAAATCCTCGTCGTCCTCCGAGCCAATGATGTTGCCTAAGAATTTGCCAAGGTAACCAACGGCCGACTCGACCATTCCGAAGAAGGAGAAGCCTCGGGCCCTGGCTTTACTCATCAACCAGGTAGTGGATCTGCGCCGATCCAGCCACGACACGCCATCGTCCTCGTAATCCTCGTAATTGTCGTCGTCGTCGTCATCGTCGTCTCCGTCCCCGTCTACGTTTCTCTCGTTCTCGTCATCCTCCGTGCTGTCTTCCGCCAAGCCCGAAATAATATCGTCGATCCAATTTTCATCGCTCGCGGATGACGTCGTCGTCGTCGTCGTAGTCGTCCCCGTCGGTCCTGACAGTCCGCTAGAAATGGTCTTGTTGAATCGGGCCGCTATCTCTCTGCGTTAACACAAAAGTGTCATTCGAATTAATGCGCGCGGCGTGTTTTCATTCGGTTTCGAGTGAAAAGCCCGTGTGCGTGTGCGTGTGTGCTGTACGCAGCTCAGAACTTAACGGGACCAACGAGATTTACAGGCGGACTTTGTGTCTCTTTTGCGCGAGGCGGCAGCGGCAGCGAAGCACACGCATATGTACGCGCGCGCGCGCGCGCGACTTTATATGATTCATTTATACATGAGAAAGCTTGAAAGAGCATTCGCGAGAGGCTTGACATTTGTGACCGGCATATTTGAGTCCCCTAGTTTCTATTCCATCATCGCGTTTGTTTCCAACGGAAACGCATTTTATTTGTTCAATAAAAGTGGCAGCAGCCTGCATACATTATAATAACGCTCGTGTGTATGCGCCCGAGCAGATTTCCACAAAGTCATTATCGAAGCTCGTTTATCATTTTACGACGGCAACGAGAGAAGCTGCTGCTGAGCTACGGCCGCGATGTATCTCGGATCGTCAACGCGACGTCTGCGCTATATAAAGTAATTTGTATCTGGAGCAGAGAGAAAGTGTATGTAATACAGGTGGGCCGCATCCGACATTATAAATCGAATAGATCCCGCGTCGATGCGGCCAACGACTGGACCGATAACGAATATAATATGTATTTATGCGCGCAGCTTTATTGAACGCGCCGATCGAGTGCCGCCGAGGCTTTTTAAGTGTCGAGCGCGGAGCTCGCGAGAGCGCGGCAAAAGTGGCACTCGCGTAATACATATAATATTGTCCGCGCCCGTCGCCGGTGGTCACTTTCTTCGACGCTCCAAGGATGCGAGAGCTGCACAAATGAAACACATTCGCATGGAATTTTATGTATACATACTATGTGTGTACTGTGTGTTCTGCAAGTATCGGATTTTTGCTTACTTTTTCGTTAATGACCATTCGTGCACGATAGAAAAGTAATGTCCAGTTATATTTCGCTCGAAACAACACGGCTATAAGCAAGAGATGACGGAGGTAAGAAAAAAAAATCACAAAAATTGGACTCGCTATCGCGTCACACGTATAGGTCAACCTACAAAATATTCGATTCATGACAGAACTCGTTCCGTACTCGTTTTTTTTTGTACCGTAAGAAACACAACAACCGTAAATACGTCTTGTACAGATGGTCGATTGAAATTTATTTGACGACACTTTTGCTGCATGCCACACGAATCGAGAAAGCTGAAATCGCAAGCGCGCGGACGCCCGGCAAAAACAATCGGCAAGCCCCATATAGATTTCGAGTGCTAAATTGAAATGCGCTGGTCGTACCTTTCGTCGACGTAGATCGGCTTGAAATAAAAGCCGCTGCCTTTGGTCACGAGGTATCCGCTCATGTTTTTGGGCACCTTGCTCAGAGACAGCCTGGAGGCATCGACGAGGCCCGCAGCAGCCAGCAGCAAGCCCGTCGCGAGGAGCAGCGTCGTCGTCGTCCTCGTCATCGTCCCTCCGCAGCTCGGCATTATTTGTCGCGTAAGCTGAGGCGCACTCGAGGCCCTGCACTGCACCTCATGCGGAAAAAGATTGCCGATCGCGATCTCCAATTGCTACAGGTACTATAGGTATAGGTGCGCGCGCGCGCGCGAATCGCCGTCGATGCTGCTGCCTCGCGCTACGAAAGTTCCTCGCCGACTGCTTGAAAGCGAGCGACGAGCCGTAAGTATAATGCGCAACTCCATGTGGAATCCCATCCAACGGACGCGGCGCACCATAGGCACGATCGAACTTTCGTGGGGATGAGTGAAAGAGATTCAGCTCCGACGACTGTTTAGCATACGATGATTTTTTTTTCTTCATCTTCGTTCGGCTGCAGATGCTTGGTCGGGGGACAATGCAATTATTATTCGCAAAGCCAGAGAGAGAGAGAGAGAGACGATGATCCGATCGGCCGATAATTACCGATTTATACGTTTTTCCCGTAATGCGCGAGCCTGACAGAGTAACGGTGGAGAAAAGTTTATAATTAAAATGAGATAAGTATCGGAATGCTTATTTGTCATTCATAGAGTCATTACGTGTACAGGAGTTGGATAGCCTCGCGAGCGCGTCTTCTGTTTCTAAATATCGACTTTAATTGAGTGTTTGCGTATCGCTGCGGCCATACAGAGCAACGGTAAAAGCTCGCTACACATTCGAGTACAATAATGAATATGTTTGTACACTTGTTTATTATCCCTGCCGCATTGTACAGCTACTTGTACTTTGATGCGCGGCTCGTTAAGGAAATGCACGTCGGCGAACGATGATTTTACCGAGGAAATTGAAATGTCATACACAGTACGTGGTCCGATTGAGGAGTCTCTGTGCGCTGGCCAAGATCACGTGCGGCGGCGCCGGCTCGCCTATATATCACTTTCCTCGCGAGTACCCGTAATTTAGAAGCAGAGATTACGTGGAGCCATCACGACACAATGTCTGTATAACGATGCCACGACGATGATGGTACTCGCGGCGGCTGCTGCTGCTGCGGTATATTACTTTCGTTGCTCGGCGTTATTACGACAAATTGTCTCTTAATTAAATTATACGCGCGTTACGATGCGCGCCTTATGATTCGCATTAATGTAACATATCTCTCGGCAAAATTAAATGCACGCAAATGCCTCGAGTTTTATTTTAGGCTCCAAAAGTTTCGAAAAGCCGCAATAAAAAAAGAATCACAGGCGCACACAGGCAAAAGTAAGCCACAAATAAAGGTGCATATGGTGGCTCGCTCGCTCGCTCGTTTCGCACATGTAAACCTGGCTGGAGCTGACACAGAATTTTCCTCGGCCGCGAACAAGGCCGGCGGCCAGGTCGATCGGCGACTCGTGCGCCCGAGTGCGGCCCATGGCGCGAGCAGCAGCAGCAGCAGCAGCGCAGTCCCCCGTCAGTAGGTCAGCGCGCGTGAATTTGCCGTTATAGACCACAAGAGTCAACGCTGAGCGCGCGCCGCGCAACATTATAATACAGCAGCGCACGAGGGAGTGCAGTGCACTGCGCGGCTGGGCCATGTTGTTGTACTATATACAGTAACGCGAGTCAACCCGCGACGACGGGAGCACATTCGGAGAGAAAAGAGACCCGCCGCGCGAGTCCCCGTAACGCGTGACAGTAGTCGGCGGCGGCGGCGGCAGTGGCTCCGAATCGTTACGCTCCGATTGTAGCTTCTCGGCAACTCGATATGTTCGTGCCGCGATCCACTGGCACAGGACTCGATTCTGTATTTCTTCTGTATCACAGAAGCGACGCCGATGGCGCGATATAATTTTTATGTATGCCGATGTACTCGAGGCGCGATGCGATTCGCTCATCCGAGGCGACGAATTTCCGCGCGATGTACGCATAAAATGCAGAGGTGCAGCTAGGACGACTTGACGCCAGCGCATCGTACCCGACTGTGCGTGCTTTTCCCGCAAAAATCGCACGGAGAACGAGAGAAGGACTTTCTAATTTATAAGTGTCCGATTTTCTTGCCTATTTATTCCAACGATTGATTGTTATATAAATGGCAACTAACAACGTTCGAACAAATGCTAAAAAAAAATTGCACTTCGATCGTAACATTGTTATTGTCTTGCGAATTCAATAAGACGCAATACCGAAATGTAAGAAACAAACTTTGAGCCCATTTAAACATTGAGGAAAAGTACTTATTTACTACTTTTTTACAATTTACAGAAATAAATTGAACCAAATACAATAGTAAATCAAGTAGCCACAAAAAATTGGTAACAAAAATATTCTTCAGGCTATTCTCTCGCTAGAGAAACTGAGGATAATCATAGGAACTAATTTTAAAATTTTTATGTTTCACTACCTTTTTTATGAACTTAAGTTAATTCTCGCGAACTCGAAAGCGTATTTTTACTATTTTGCACGTGTGACTCGAATAAGCATAAATCATTTAAAATATTTTTTTTCGTAAACCTTTCATCTACGCGTGCAAAATATGAGTCATATTACAGCCAATGAGCGTCCGGTAAAAAAGGACAGACCGCGTCTATGCTCGACATTTCCCTTCTCTTTCCTTCTTTCCTTCGTTTTGCAAGCCGCATGACAGAGTTTGATATTGTCGATATCCTTTGATTAAATGGCTTTAACAATTTCAAAAAAACGCAAGGTTTGTAAAAAAAAAAACTTTATTTTAGTTAACAAGTATGAATTCCATCCGACTTGTAATTTGGATTATTTTATGAATACCAGCTCACTACTCTCTATACTCGTGACTAATCAATATCTATTGTTGATATTATTAATTTTGTTTAAAGCTTACAAAACGAAATATTTTTGTTAAAATAAAAATAAATTTTATGATTTAAATTGAAGCTTTGAAAATGATCATCAAATGAGTTGCTAAGTTTCACCAATGTTGGATGGTTCTTAACCTTTGCAATATTTTAAGCATAGCTAATATTAATATCAACTGTTATTGAAATTTATACACAAATTGTTACAAGCATGTAAAAATCAAAATAAAGTAGAATTTCAGTTTGACATTTCATGTAGGTACATACATGCATTGTTGTCACATCATTCAATGTCAACAGAGTTGTGTCAAAACAAAACAGGAGCTGCTATTTTTATCTTCTTAACAGTATACGTATAGTTTATACATGTATATCATCTTTTGATTGTCTTACCTTATGTTCTAGTTTGTTGGAGATGGAGTTTTCAAAGCTGAGTTGAATGAACTTTTGACTCGTGAACTTGCTGAAGATGGATATTCTGGTGTGGAAGTGCGTGTCACTCCACAAAGGACTGAAGTCATCTTGATGGCTACTCATACCCAGAGTGTTTTGGGAGAAAAAGGTAGAAGAATTCGAGAACTGACCTCTGTTGTGCAGAAGAGATTTGGTTTCAAAGATGGATGCATTGAACTTTATGCTGAAAAAGTTGCTACAAGAGGTTTGTGTGCTATTGCACAAGCTGAATCGCTGAGATACAAACTTATTGGAGGGCTGGCAGTACGTAGGTGAGTTATATTTAATTATATTTAACTTTCAAAAAATTATCTAAGTTCCAATTCTAAGAAATTGATGATATATTAAATACATAGTTGTATTAGACATGCATGATACTCTTATTATTAGTTATCTAAAATAATCATATTTTAATTCAATGGTTCTTTTAAATTTAGAGCTTGCTATGGTGTACTCCGTTTTATTATGGAGTCTGGTGCTAAGGGTTGCGAAGTTGTTGTCAGTGGTAAACTTCGTGGTCAACGTGCTAAATCTATGAAGTTTGTTGATGGACTTATGATTCACTCCGGTGATCCAACAAATGAATATGTAAACTCAGCTACGAGACACGTACTACTCCGACAGGGTACTGTATTTTGAATTCAACACTTTTTTTTTATCATACAATATAGTTAGACTTTTTTATTGAACTTAAACAATTTTTTACCAGGTGTTCTTGGAATTAAGGTAAAAATTATGTTGCCTTGGGATCCAGCAGGCAAGAATGGACCCAAAAAACCACTTCCAGACAATGTTATTGTCCAAGAGCCTAAGGAAGAACAAGTTTTTACCACTCCAGTTTCTGAAACTAAAATGGTTCCACCTGTAGCTCAGATAGCACCAATGCCTGCACAAATTCTAGTTGCTTGAATTTTTCAATAAATTTTATACAACAACTGAACTTTTGTTGATTATATTTAAATCTTTTTAAACATGTTTTATGATTATATAATCTTTCATACTTTTAAGGAGTAATGTAAGAAATTACTTTTTTAAACGTGTAAGATTAGGATTTTTCAGACAAAATTGATTAAAAAAAATAATTTTCTTGATTTTCAACCGCTAACATTTACAAGAATAACATACAGAGTGATGATTTCGCTGTATGTTTTGAAAAGTTCATTGACGCCCGCGATCAGCGATGTGACACGACGGCGGTGATACTTTCGGTACAGCCAACTCGTACACGAAGTCTACGTCCTGTGCAAATTGTGAATTTAGTGAATTGGCACTCACATGAAGTATATGTGGGTTGGCTATGAATCGATAAAGTAGAAATAGCATCTGACTCGTAGGAGTTTGGACCGGCGTACACTTGTGTCGCAGCACTAGCGACTCCTGAGCGGTCATATCTGATATCTTGCGTCGGCTTTGCCTCTTTTCTTTGGCTAGCGGTAGAGTCCGTGCGTGCCTCTGATTCTTCTTACAGCCCAAAAATGAAAGCAAAGGGAGATGTGAGTAAATTTTGGAATAATTTATTTAACATATCGACAACATATGATTATCATTGCTCGAGCCTCGGTTATATTTTATTTTTTGAAGACTAATAAGGGCATTTTTGATACTGCACTGTAAAGAATATACAAATTACGTACGCATATGTAGCCGCTATACCACGTGTTACTTTTCACAATGTTCTTTATTGTTTCTTTTATTTATATTTTTATTATTGCAAAATTCACCCTACATATATCGTACGATTGTAAAAAAAAATGTTAACATGTGATTGCTGTCAAATCTATATTCTTCTACATGCATTGAAGTATAAGGTTCATACTCGAGGTTAGAAAGGCTTTAGTTCGGTTAATGCAATTAAAACTTATGTGCATATCAGAGACTTATTTCAAAATTGATGAGTTGACCCTCAATATAATGATTATAACAATTGCTTTCATCAATCGCAAACAAAGTTTATAATTTAAATTAAATTTTTCAGTTGAAAGAATATGAGGTCATTGGGCGTAAATTGCCCACTGAGAAGGAGAAGGAGACTCCTCTTTACAAAATGAGGATCTTTGCTCCTGATCATATTGTCGCTAAATCCCGATTCTGGTACTTCTTGAGACAACTGAAGAAGTTCAAGAAGACTACTGGTGAAATCGTATCTGTCAAACAGGTATTGTCATACATTTATTTAATTATATCTATTAATTTAATTTATCACTTTATTATATTTTCATTTCTTTTTCTTTTATATTAGATATCCGAAAAGACCCCAACCAAGATCAAGAACTTTGGTATCTGGCTGAGGTATGATTCCAGATCTGGAACTCACAACATGTACCGTGAATACAGAGATTTGACTGTCTCTGGTGCTGTCACTCAGTGCTACCGTGATATGGGTGCTCGTCATAGAGCTCGTGCTCACAGCATCCAAATCATCAAAGTAGAGAAAGTCAAGGCAGCTGATTGCAGAAGACCAAATGTAACACAGTTTCACGATTCTAAAATCAGATTCCCATTGCCAAAACGCATCCAACACAGAAAACAAATGCCTGTGTTCAGCGTCAGGAAACCAAGAACTTTCTTCCTTTAAGTTCATAGACACTGTGTCAGCTCCTGAAGCTGAGATTGAAATTTATTAAATGAAAATAAATTATTTTTAATAAGACCCAATCAAAATGAATAATGTTTTTTATTTTTACTTCATTTGCTCTAGCTAGTTGAACTCATTAAATTATGAACTAGTAATATTTTAGGTAATCTTACATTTACAGAAATTTGTAGAATAATCACTTGAAGGGCTTTTTAAAAGTTTAGTGCAATCAGGAGAATCTCAAAATTCAGACTATTTTTGTGACAGACGTAAATAAATGAGTAATTTCAGTGCACAATCTGCACATGCACTTGCACAGCAATGCACATGTACTTCTGTTTAATTTAAAATATTTGTTTATTTTTTATGAAATTATTTAATTTTCTAAATTTTTTGTTCTTGTACCAAGTAATTTTCCCCAACAAAATGAAAAAGTGAATTTTTATTTATCAAAAATTACAAAAAAAGTCAAAATATTACCTTTCGCTAAAAGATTGTATTGCATTATCAATACTAATAACCATATAAACAGAAAAGTAGATCCAAAATAGACTCAATTACAAGTAAAAATATTTTTAATGCATACAGTTATGAAAATAAAATAAAGCCGTAATTTTCTATTTGAAAACGTAAAAAAAATTGTTAAGAGCTTAATTCAGAAACTTTTAATTTAATTAATATTATTTGATTTAAATTAAACATCATTATTGTTTTGATAAGCGTTGAGGGCTTTTTTCGAAAATAAGTAACAAAAATATTAATTTTTAATTTATTCATATAATCGTTTATTGAGACAATTATACAATAATGACTGTCGTAGTTAAAATTAATTTCACGAAAACAAACTGAAAAATTAAAATCAATTATGTTAGTAATACATGGACTGGCGAAACTAAATATTACAATTTATAATTCAGAAATCTGATCGAGTCATATTATTCGTATATTTTAAAATTAATGTATTAAAATCGTAGCTTATATTCTTTTTTAAAAATAATAATCGATAAGTAATAAAATTAATATATTACATTAATCATAGTTAAAATAATATAATGTTTACTTAATATTATATGTAACAATTGAAAATACAAATTAAAACCGATATCGTACATATTAAATTATTGCTCGAATTTTGACTAGTACGCATAATAGTATTGTTTAAAATCTATACAACTAATACGCGAAAAAATTGAACTTTGTTATAAGGTAATAGTTAAATCTCAAATGACAAAAATCAATTTTAGTTGTTGTTGCGAAGCTACGCTTTATGTTAAAATATGCAATTATTTGCTTATTTTGTCGAGATTCTTGGGTAGATATTTTTTTTCTAACTCTTTTCTATCAGGATTGAACTCTAAGAATGGCAAGATTTTGTAAGATGATTGAAATAATCATAACAATACCTCTTTTACAGAATAAAGCTAATATTAAGTATTATACGTTCCAATACCAAATTCAAATATTTCGAATTCGAACAAAACGAAAAACAAAACCAACAATCAAATACATCTATGAATACGTACGTATATTTGGCTAAATGTAGTTTTATTAGATTTGGGCTAGTTTCTCAATTAGACATACTCATTCACACATACTCGCATATATACCAAAGGCTGACTATTTCATAGCTGCCCTTTAACAATTATTATTTGCTCGCACGTATTGTGATACATAGTTTAACAACGACGAGTCCCTTATTGAATGTGGATTATAATAGCGTTACTCGTTAATAAACTGAATATTTATTTTATAAAAGTTTTTCGAAAAATTTACTCGTTAAATATTCCAAAAATTTTAGCCAAAATTGCAGTGAGGTGTATGTAGTATTTTGTTGCCGTGGCATTAGAATTATTTATTTGAAGGAGTAAGCTGCATTTTTATAATCGTTGGACGCGTCGTTAACGCCAATCTCAAACGATGTTCGCTTTGGAGTGTGCACAGCTCATCAGCACCTTATTAACAAAATTGACAATGGCCGTGGCGGGCTGCTCTGGTTCCAATTCAGCGAATATGTGGCACTGATTGTCAGATTTATGAGCTGGCTTGCGCGCAACGAAGCCAAAGCAGCGACTGCAAAAATAAAAGAAAAATGAAGAAATTGTTTTCGTTCACTGCACGTAGGCAAAGTAACATTGTATAAATATACTCACTGTTCGCTGAGGGCACGGCCGGTCGCTCCATTGACAAAGTCCCAGGTACGCTCTTCGCTATCGAGCCCGCAGTAGCTGATATTATTCGTGGGATAGTGTCGACGGAAGAAGAGTTTTCGCGCGTTGTCAGTCAACGTGATGCCTTGGGTCGAGACTTTGAAGTGCACAATCGTCGCACTTGGCCGAGGTTTTTGATCGAACATCGCAGTGATAGTTTTCTTGATGGCCTGCGGACCGGTCAACGATTCCGTGTCGAGAGTGAACAAATACAACACGTTGCAAGCTGTTGACGATAGAAAACAATGGATAACAAAATGATCATAAATGAATTGTAACAGTTGAGAAAATATTGTATACTAACCGGCTCCCTGAGCCAATAACTGCTGCGGGCTGTTGGTCAACGACGACTCCAAGACTCTGGCAGCGGCTTCTGGCTCTGGTAACAATAACTGACACGGGAGAGCCATTGCCATCAAACTGTGTTGATAAACCAAGGCCGACAGTGAGCTGAAGACGGGCTCGTTGGCACATCCCTTCAGTCTAACACCTCGTGACGTGGGCTCAATTAGGAAGTGCCGCACCAGCTCGTTCGTCGGATCTTTTGGACTGATGGGCGCTCCAGGCGGTGGCGTGGCTACTTTCAAAGCTAAGCCAAAAGCGCCTGGAAACGAGTTACTGTCCCTAACTACGAAGGTACCGGGTGGTGCGTTTCTAAGCATCGCAATCGCTGAAAAGAGAATTGATCGTTAGCGATCGATTTTTTCTCAATAAATTCGGAGTGTGTTTTAATTATGAATCGTACCTTGTTCGCGTGAGATGTTTGGCTTGTACCAAATCTTGCTTGTGTCACGAACGAATTTGACATTGGCGTCGGCTACTTCCTGAGGTTCCGTGCTCAGACTCGATCGACGGGAATTGTAATACTGTAAATGCGCCGTGTGGCCACCTGGGCTATTTAACGATGTGTACGATATAGCACCCTAAAAAATTACCGTGAAAATTATATTCAATGCCCAACAAAAAATCGAAGTTTTTGGGTATAAACATTTGTGGTTTAGTTCGTGTGACCACGTAGTTAACACATTTGTACACAATTGGTCTAAGAAGATCAAGCCCTCTGCTTGATTGAATATTAATCTAATCAACTGGGTAATAATGAATCGTTATTTTTTTTAGATTACTCAAAGTCTTAGGACCCAAATATATGCACGGTTAATTAAGTAAAATTTAAACTATGATTAATTGGGCTTAATTCAACAAGTATTTTACCACTTCGCTCAAACTTCCGATATGTCTTTCGATCTACAAATGAAAAAATAACGTGGCGTTGATTTTTTTTTCAAATTAAATTAGTTTAACTTTAAAAATCGTTATAATTATTTGAAATTGATAAAATCGATTAGAAGAATTACCTTTGGAACCTGTCCGTATTTCAGGTGGGTTGGAGTACTAGGACCCCGCCCGTAAGAATGTTGACTAATTAAATCGTCCAGCGGAGAGACAGGTCGGTCCTTGCTGTAAAACAATTTTTTCCTTCAAAATTTTCGTACAAAGGTGCACATCTATCGAAAAGTTCAGAAAATAGTGAAAGTTTAAAAATAGGGAGTTTAAAAATAGTTGAAAAAGTGCTGAGTAGAGTTAGTTTTAAAAACAGTTTGCCAATATCATGCATTATTATGACCACAACAAAGACGAGTTAATTTTGTTTTACCTATAGTCGACCGACGCCGACTGTTTAATGAGTGGCCATCGTTTGTTAAACGATTCGCTTACGCCATTATCCGGATAACTCAAGCGGCTAAAAAAACAACCACCAAATTCGATAGAAAAAAGTTATGGTATCCAAAATCAGGCGTTAAAACTTTTAGTTATGACCCATCACCAATTAAAGGGGGGGAAAAACTGATCGATGTCATTGAAAAAATAAACTCACCGTTGAGTTGTCGGACTCTTAGGCGGCAGTCCCGTCTCTCTCATATCTCTGCGCTCTTCGATGAAGATCGCCCTGTCAGCAGTTCCACCATAATTGTGATTGTGATGATGATTATTGTTCGTTTCCAGAGCCACGTTGTTGTTGTTGTAGCTGTGATTGTTGGCCAAGTGGTGGTGGTGGTGATGATGGTGGTGATGATGATATTGCTGCTGTTGCTGCTGACTCGGGCGATCCGAGGCAAAGGTGACGCTGGGCGTCGAGGCGTTGTTGTAAGGCGTTCGCGGATGCACCGGAAAGGCCGGAGTCTGCGGCCTCGATCCGTGAATTATGCCCTGAACGCCGCTGCTCGTCGGACTGACGCTCCTCTCGGTCCACGATGACGACGCGTCATTGTGCGACTGTGGAAGAGAGCCGTGCATTAGTTTACCTCTTCCCGAGTATCTTTCAAAGCTCAAATTTACTTCAAAAGCCCACCAAGCGATGTTCATAATTCATGCGATAATATATTATAAAATTTTTTCCAATACGTGTACATGATAACTGTATGTACAACTCGATAAGGTACTACTATATAGTGAATAATCGATGATGCGTGCTTGCGATTGCGAATAAAAAAAAGAAGCTACGAAAGCGTGTATAAATGCAGAATGAAATTGGGCTGCTGAGAGCGGCGACGAACCTGCAAAGTGCTAATACACTGCCATGCTTTTGGCGACTGGTTAGGTGTGGCGTATGTGGTGTTATTAATGGAATTTTGATGATGACTACGCGAAGAGTTGACGTGCTCGTCGTGCTTATCGCGAATCATAATGCCATTGTTAGTGCTCGACGACGAGGACGCGGTTATATAGCCATTTCCAACAAGCGGCTTGATGTCCGATAGCGACTCGATTAAGCTCACGAGAGGATCAGCCGGAGACTGGTGGTGGTTGTTGCTGGCGTCGTTGTTGTTCTGAATGGTCGGCGTCGGCGAGGCCGGATGATGATCGACTATGGTCAGCACCTCGGTGACCTCCGTGATGATGTCCTTTTTCGGACTGGCGCCGTTGCTGTAGGCGCTGCCGACTGCGCTGCCGGCCGCGGCCGTCGCGTAATAACCGTTGCTCGTTTGGTTCCTCGACTCGGGCCTCGAGGGGTAGCGCGACGAGACGAGGCTCGTCGCCTCGTCGTACGTCACCTGGCTGTGGCTGCTCAGACTGCTGGCGGCCATCAGTCGCGAGTGCTCGCGCAGAAACGACTCGGTTTTGGCGAAACTGTCGCTGCGCGACTCCGGTCTCGGTGGCGACGACTGATGGTGCCCGTTGCTGTACTTCTGCAGCATCAGCGGCGGACTCTGTAATTTATACGAAGCAAGCCAAGCTCGCGATGTGTCTCTCGTCTCTGTTCTCGTCACGACGTTTTTAACAATTATGTTGCTTAACTGATGGGGGGCCTTCTCTTTTCCGTCTCGTTCAGCGTTTGTTTGTTACTTTTCGTATATGATTTTATGAATAAATAATCGTCTATTTATAAATAATAGCAGTCATGCGGATGCATCGCATTCCGTGCTCAAGTCACAACTACATCCTACTGGCGTTCAGCATAAATCGCAGTGTATAATAGTTGCGGAAAGTTCGTAATGCGCAAAATGTAGTTCTAACTTGTTTGTTTGTAATTACATATTGTATAAGTAAATTTAAAAATTAGTGCAATAACGATGAAGTCTATTAAAAGTAATGAAATTTGTGACGTTGTTGAAAAGAAGTTAAAAAGTGAGCTTTTTTGATGAAATAAAAAACGAGTGTAAGACATTGAATTAAGAATAAAACATCGAGTTAAAACTTGCATTCTAATTCTGTATCTATAACAGTCAAACGTTATAAAATTGTCGCTGATCAATAAAAACATTAATCGCCTACTAATCTAGGTGTGAATTAAACGAAAAGTCAATATATCTGAATTGTTTCCACTGTATTAAGAAGAGTGTCAGAGTGAGCGTTAGAACGATAATTTTAAAGTATTTTTCCTAATATTTTTACTGAATATATTTGTTTAGAAAGCTGAGAAGCTCTCAAAAAAATGTACCGTTGAAATAATAGGAAGCGTACTTAAAATATAACATTCTTAAGCTGTAACTCCGACATCTACTTGATAAACACAGCGAAGGGATCGGGTAAAGCAACATGAGAAAAAAAAGGCAAACTCACGTGGTTATCGTTCTGTTTTCGTATCTCGTAGGCTCGTTTACCAGCGAACGGCCTATCGTTATTGAAGCTCTCGGCCCTCGGCCTGCCGTTGCTCTGATGATGATGATGATTGAAGCTATTGCTGCCGAGCAGAGTTCCATTGACCTTTCGCGATCTCTGGGGCAGGAGCGGGCTCGCCGGCGCCGAGCTGTTGACCGTCGATCGGCCGTTGGTCTGCGAGACGGCGTGATGGCTGTGGGACCAGGAGCTGCTGTTGTCGTCGTCGTCGTCGAGCACGGCCGAGTCGCTGGCGTAGCCGTCGTGCCTGAGCCGCGACCTCTGCACGTTTCTCAGCTCGCCGATCATGCGGTTGCCGGTCTCCTGACGCCAGAGCCGCGCCGGGCTGCGCTCCTCCCTGCGCTGGGCCAGCTTCATTTGCTGCTGCTTGAGCCACAATAGCCTGCGAGACCGTCAACGTTTTATTATCGTACCTCGTTATTAAATCGCACTCGAAAATAGGCTTTATTATTGTATTAAACTACTATAGCCGCTCGGTAAGCGAGCTCGGATCATTTTTATTAAAATTTCACTTTCGCTCGAAATAGCGCAGCTTTTATCTTCGAGCGAATTTCCGGTCCACGCGCTCGGCGCCCCGTGTATTACGCCGTATTATAGCATCGGTGCAAAAGTAGGTTGCTACGCTCTTCTCCAGAAGCGTATACAGCAGCGCACACTCACACACACACCCATGCGGCAGCCGATTTAGCAACGCGCGCGACTATATACATAGATTAGTTTCTCAAGTTTCTGCTGCTGTATCGCCGCCGCCGTTGCTGCTGCTGTGCACACAACGAGACACTATATTTGTATAATTATGTCAGAGGGCGAGTCTGGCTCAAAATAAATATAATACACGCTCGCGGCGCTCCTTCATTGTGCTCGAACGCGTATACACGTATAGTAGGTATATAACGCACGGGAAATGCAGAGGAAAACTCACCCATCGCCCGGTTGGTCGTTCCTCTTGGAATGAAGCGGCGTCGAGGTCTTCATGCTCATCGGTCCGTTGGCGAACTCCGGCGGCGGGTCGGGCGGAGTTATTGGGCTCATCGGTCGACTGACGTTTCTACCGTTACTCTCCCCGAGGAGATCGTCCAAATCGACGACTTGTGCGGCGCTTTGTTGCTGCTGTTGCTGCTGCAACTGCTGCTGATACTTGGCCTTGTCGGAGGCTTTCAACGAGGCCTTCCTCACCAGGGACGGCGAGGCGAGCTTCTGGTGCTGCTTCAACATCTCGCCGGGTGCTCCGTAGGAGAACGGCTGGCTCGTCTGTCTCGCGTGGTACGGTATGTCCTCGTCGATGAAGTCGATATTTCCGGCCGGCGAGAACGAGTCGGCCTGCTTGAAGTCGACCGAGTCGTTGTTGTTGTTGTTGTTGTTTCGTTTGAGGGTACTGTAGGTGCTGCCGGAATTTTGACAGTGCGGAGAGGCGTCCTTGACGGTGCTGTTGCTGCCGTAGCTGCGACAGGACTCCTTGAGAGTCGAGTAAGTCGAGGAGCTGCTCGGTTGGCTGCCGTTGCCGTACGATCTCGGCGACTGGTCCTGCACGTACATCTTGCCTCCGTTGCGCAGCACGTTGCGTCCAAATTCGTCGGTTTGTGGATCTGGATACGACTGCGGAAAGAATCAGAACCGTTAAGAATGCATACGCGTGTAAATAGCTAGCAAAGAGTGTGTAAAATAAGTCATACTTCAACCGTGAGCATCATGTCTTGCAAAAGCTTATCGAGATCGCAGTGCACTTGGCTCTCGTGGTCTTCGGGCGGACTCGGTCTCTGTGGCGGAGCACTGCTGATGCCGCTGTCCATAGACACCGTCAGTGGCGACGAACCACGACCGTTTTGGCCGCTCTGATTGTTGACGCTGCCATTTTGCGTCACGCTCGACTGTTGCTGTTGATGCTGCTGCTGCTGTACTTGCTGATGCTTCGACTGCGACTGTTGACTTTGGTTGTGCTGTTGTACGACGGCGTACAGCGAGCCATCGATCGGGCCACAAGTGTAGCGAGGCGTCGACGCCGGGATCGAGGCCGACGGCACCGACAGTGGCGTTTCACGGCCTTCTGGAACATATTTTTGCAGGCATTGACTTTTCGGTGAAATTGGGACGCGCGATAGTTGGCAAAAAAAAGAAAAAAAACAATCAACTCTCGAAGCGCGCGTACATACGTACTTTCGAAACTTGCATTGCATAACTCGGAGTTCGAGTTCAGTGACAAAAAAAGCAAAGAACACAATAATATACAGATGCCGTGTATGCACGCCAAGTACTTGGGAGGCAAGGTGTAAAAAAAACTCTGATCTCACGAGGGTAAAAGGCGCCGAGAATTTAATCCATTATAACGAAGATATCTCAGCTCTCCGGGTTGGCGCGAATTATCAGCGTTGCGATCCTCGAGGTGCTGTAAAAAATGCGCGCGCGAGATTATCATACAAATACATTTTCCGTTCGCTATAATCGAGCGATGTTTTTCTGCTGCGAGAACGATCCGCAGAGAAACAAGCGAGCGAGCGATAAATCAACACGCACACACACACACACACGGTGTGCAGTGCATATAAGAGCGCGAACTTTCGAGGCGCAAAATTAACACGGTCGAATTTGAAAGAGCACGAAGGGGAGAAAAAGTTTCGCTTGTGTACAAGTTTTCGAGTCGATATGACGATAGTGGTAAACGCCCATCGGCGAGTTTAGATGCGTTGCCGCCTTTTCATCTCGCCAGTATTCAATTTCGCACCCGTAAACCTTGTGCAGCGTGTACTACGCTCGCTCTTATCTTCCGCAATTAATCCTTCCTTTCTTTCGCCTCTATATTATGTGCACTCGTAGGCGAATAAGACGAAGAACGAGATGGAGTCGGAAGAAGAAGAAGAAAAAGAGGAGCTCGAAATGATTCTTAATTGGCTAATATAAAAATGTGTCTCGGAGCTTCGTGTTTTTTGGAAAGATTTCGCAGGATAATTGTGTCGAGACATCGAAAAACTGTTACATTTCGGAATCGATTATTAATTGCCATTGATTTATGCGCGTGTCCGGTGGAAATGAAAGTAACGTTTCTTCATCGGAAATATGCATGAAACAACAACGGAAATCGATCCTCTTCGCTTGTGCAAAAACAAAAATGACCTCGAAATTGTACCGTGGCTCAATTTATCGATGTGCTTTGTGCATCGCGAGCCGAACCACTCGATACGGGCTCGCGACAAACTCTCCTACCGGTGCGAGATATATTCAAGCAAGGAGCGCGCCCATCTTTTCGACTCGCCAAATACACGCGTACAAATACGAAACGGTTCTCTTGAAAATCATCGAAACCGCAAAATCTCGTCTTGCACCTGCGAGCGCTGCACTACTACCGTGCATATACGCGAGCAGGGAGGCTGCAGGTTTGGTTCGCAGCCCAAGCGAGGAAGACCACCCTGGAAGCTTATTTGCCAGTCACGTGAGTCCGCGCGCACACGGTACACAGCTGCGCACGTACGTATGTATGTATGTATAACGAAATGAATCGCGTGCGCGTATGCGATGTCCCGAGGTCATAATACGCCTAGATATACACGTATAATACGTACGGATCTCTTGTACCGTTTATCTCTTGGAAAACGCGAGGTCCGCGATGAGCTGGCCGCTACACGCCGCGGTTGCAGCGCGGCGAGGATTTTTTTCGCGATAATCGTCGAGGCGTATCGGCGCGATTATTAGCATAATTGCGCGTGTCGAAATTTTCAAAAAATATCATGTCGTATACGAGTCGCACGATCGACCACTGATTCAATAAAATCTCCGAAATAATATCTCGTAACCGAATGATATTTGTGCATAATTTATTCCAGAAGAACCTCTCGGAGATTCAATTATGTCAATAGGCAACTTCCTGCGACTCGACAAATTCATATACATAAAGTAGATAGCGTCGGCGCGCATCGTTACGCGGGCCGGTAGCAGAGCTCGTGCCACTCGTACATAATATACACACATGTTAATGAGATTTTTCTGCCTCGTATCGATTATGTACATTACGCGCGCGGAAATACGCGATAATATTTATACAGCGAAGCGCCGGGCTTGGCTCGACTGAACAAGTTGTAAACACTCACACTCGCGCGTACAGCAGCGGCATATAGGTATATTAGATCCGATGTTATTGTACGCGGCGGCATTGACTCTTTTTTCCTCCACATTGACGCGTTGAACGCCGAGTGTATAAGGTAATTTTGTCAACGGATCATAAAAGTGAAAGCTCAATTTGTAGTGGGACCAGAAGAGACCCACACCCTCAGCTTGTAGAGGCCAATGGTTCATTATTACGCATCGTGGGAGATAAATAAATGAATTTCTAAAATCTCGCGTATATATCGTCATTGCGGAACGTGCAACGATTCGAGTCCCGATCTCGTCATGTGAATGCATGCCTTTTGGCGTTCTCACCTGCGCAAAAAGTGGCACGGGACACTACTTTTGATCGGTATTGCGATCGGATGGACTAATTACACTTATGTACAATACGATACGTCCACCGCTCATTGACGTGAATTTGACGCGTGAAAAGACCATCGGTATTTTATACGCAAGAGAAAGGTTTCGCGGATCGCGAATTATTTCGAGTCCCGAAAAAGATATGCGAGATCGAGATCTTAAAATAATATCCTTATAAGAGATCACGGGTCAGCGATGAATAACATTTAGATTCTGGGTTTTCTACGCGCGCGTGGGCTATTATAGACGTCGAAGGTTTTTGCATTAAAAGCTTTTTGGCTCTTTATGCGGGACACTTTTTGGAGCGTTACGAAAATAAATCATCAAAAATTTTGAAACTTTATTATGTAGCTTTGTGTGTGCGTGTATTAGTGAGAGAGAAAGAGAAGAAGAAGAATTGAGCAAGGTGCAGCTAGCTAAAGCTCGTTAAATGCCAGATTAATGACGAAATCACGCAGCTCTATAGAATAATGCCAAATCTTCGTGAAATCCAGTAAAATAATCCACTGCACGCATAGGTATATAGCAGAAGAGAGCTAGCTGCTTGGAAGAGGCTCAAACGACTCGGTTGTATCTTACCCTTTTTAGGCAACGCGCGGAATCGCATCTAATGCAGCTTAGTCACGCATCTCCGCGTGCCTCTATATACACTTATGTAAGAAACTCGCCTTTGGGCGCACCGAGTACTGCACTTACTCTATATATATATATATGAGTCATTCTTTCTCAACGAATGACCCCCTACAGGCCAAAATTGGTTAGGTCCAAAAAAAATTTTTCGGTAGTCAATCGAAAGGTTTTCGAGTGAACTTTCGAAATTCGAGTGGCGTTTTTCCCGAAACCCAACACCCGACCCAATATGGGCGCCCAACCCACGGGACCCAACTTTTTTATTCCTTTAATTGATTATAAAACTAGCATCGTAAGGCCGATCGA
>CACVKI010141020.1:9388-19592 GCA_902732785.1 Trichogramma evanescens | reverse complement strand
CCCCCCCGCCGATCCGCATAACGTTGATGAAAATCTCGCTTTAATAAATAAAAAAATAATATCGCGTCGCTGCTTAAAAACATCGCGTACTATATATACGAAAGTGAGAAAATGACGCGATACAATTGCAATAATCGATGATGCCACACGGCTCGCGCATTCATTATATTATGTACGCGTACGTATGTGTACACGTCACGCGAGGGACACAAATGCATCAGTTTCATAGAAAACTGAGCATTCGAGACATAACGCGCGATTTCAGGCGCGTGGATACACCTTCGCAAACGTATATAATATGCTCGCGCGCGCAAAATATTTTCCTCCAATTTATCATCCCCCCGCTGTCAAAAAGCTCGGCGCCCGATTTCCCTCCTCCCCACCCCCCGCGTGCTCGGTAACGAGACGTCGCGCGGATTATATTATACACACTCGATGTATAGATATATAACGTCGTTAAAAAAAAGGCACGCAGCTTCTTCAACCTCGAGTTTTCTTCTAGCCGAACGGATACACACACACACACGTAATGTACTTTTCAAGACGACATATTCCCGCGAGGGATCGGAGCTAGTTTTGCTCTGCCTGCCCGGAGCCAGTGGTATAACGGCCGGGGCTGGGTCAATTTTCTTTCTTCTCCTTTCCTTTTTTTTTATTTCAACTTTTCTCTCTCTCTCTTTCTCTCCTTTTCTCCTATGGGCCCCGGGATGTGCTCTTAGACATTTGTTTTTATAGTCTAATCGGCCGATGAAACTTACATGCGTGCGCGCGCGCGTGTGTGTGTATATAGCCGAGCGCCGAAGAGGGAAAAGTTCTCCGGGGAACCGATCTCGAGCATCGGAGCAAAATCTCGCCTTTCCGTCCCCCGTATACAGTACATCGCATTGCACTGCACGCGTTGAAAAGTTTACGTCTGCCACTTTACTCCTTTTATAGATATGGGTCCGAGGCGCGTAAAATCGCGTCTGTCATTTGTGCCGCGCGCGATCTCTGCGCCAGCCCTGCCACGCGATACGGGACGACGGGAAAGTCCCCATGCATATAATATGAAATGAAAAAAACTTTGCTCACGCCATCGTCGTAATATAGTTTCGAAAGAATACTATAATAATACGCGAGAATACGATTCGACGCCTTTTCTTCTCGTTTTCTTTTATGTCTACGGTAATCGATGGCAGGGCAGACCCACATATAAAAGTTCGCGGAGCTCATTCGTGCGATACTTTCCGACCATTATAAATGCGTTATTAATCGCGGTCAATTTTTTTTCTTCTCTCTCTCTCGCTCTATTTTTACGCGAAGATCCGAGAGAAAAGCAGCAGCTTCGTTAAGATCGCGAAAAGGGATACTTTAACTTAATAAACTTTTACGTAATTTTTAACGGACTTCTCGTTGTGTGCGTGTTTTTTTTCTTACTCTTTACTTGCCCCCCCTTTTCGTGTACAGTGTTAAACTTACGCCCGAGGACAGTAGCAGCTGCCACTAATTCCATCCATTCTTTTAACACGTTGTCCGAGCTGCTTCTGATATAGGTATATATATGCCGTGGCTGCGGCGCTCTTATATGGGTAATTCTCGCCGCCCTCCCGAGTCGTCGAACTTTTTTCTTCTTCTCGTTTTTCTTTTTTTTTCTCTCCTGCGGAGGTCGCCGTACTTACTTATCTCTCTCCGAGTATATACATTCAATTAAATTGAACAGAAAAAAAGAGTGCAAAAAAAAAGGAAGAAGGAACGACAAAGTTTCGTCGGTCTTTCGATCATCCGCGAGCTCGTATATATACACGGCGTATAGTTACGGAGGCCGGCATTAGAGATATTGGACGAATGCGGCACCACGGCCCCGCGCGGAGTTTAATTATTTGAGTAATTGGATCACCGAGGGTATTATGGCTCGTAGCTTAATTATTCGAATCTGCATATTTCGCGTAATTTTATGAAGCATTAAGCGTTCGCAAAAGTCGAGCCAGGCCGAACATTTTTCGTGCGACCCGTTAATGCAAGAACAAATATTACGAATAATGACGGAAACAAAGTGCGAAATATCGTGCAATTTTCAATTTTTCAAACGACACTGCACAGAGAGATTATTTTGCGCGTAGAGCGTTCGAGGTAAAAATCTTATTCATCAAATTTACAATGAGAAACCAGCAAACGAGTTTTTTCGGATTGAAAATTGAAAATATCGAGCATACATCGTGAAAAAAGTTTTGAATTGAATGAAGATTTAGTATAATATCAGAAATCGCAAAGTAAACCATGCTCAGTTTTATACAAAATAATTTTACGCGAAATCTTCGTTTTATATAATTACATCAGCGCACTGATTTATGAAAATTCAATCATAATTGAAGTCACCCATCGCCACTAGATGGCGAGTACCTTTATCTGTAAATCTGCGAGTGTAAAAGTAAAGATAATTGTATTAGTAGTGCACAAGTAAAGTAACAAGTATCGAATAGAATTTTTCTTATACTTTTTAATATTATTTTAAAATCAACATTTTCAACTGTCTAATCTAAATTAATCTATCACAAGTAGACACATTTTTGCCTACTACGCTGCTTTTTGTTTACATGACATTTTTACCATTCTTTTATGATACAGTACGTCATTGTAACCGTCGACAAGAGTCGTAACCCGGGCGCTTCGATCGAGCTGCAGCCAACTTGTTGAAGATTCGGTACGAAAAATACTCTTCGAGTTTATATCCACTCGACACACAAGTATTTTCATTTTATCTCAAACGCAATGGAAAGAGTCGATTATTATTTCGCGAGCGACGCGACTGTTTGCGATGACCCCGAAAGTTTGATGCCTTTCAAAGACATTCCCGTAAAATTGACACTCGTCACAATCCGACGCGTGTAACATTTTCAACTCTCTAAGATACACGAACTCGCGCGTTGTTACAAACGAAAAACAGGGGAGAGGACGCGCGGGTGTCGAGTTTCGCGCAGCATTGACACGTGCGCGAATTTGCGCGAGTTATTTGTATAATTAAATTCGCGCCGGGAAAATTGTGTAACTGCGAGTTTTTCCACGAGCCGCCCGTGTAAAATTCATGTACACGTTAATTAAAGGATGAAATTCATGAAAAAGAAGCTTTTTTTACAACACGATTCCAGAAGCAAAACTTATGCAACGAGCAGTTGTATTTTCTTTTTATGCATGGCTCGTTCGTCATCGGCGACCATTACCGGGTTACATGAATTTCAACTTTTTTTTAATAAATTGATGACGATCATCGGTAACTTTTCGATCTCTGTAAGCGAATTTAAAAAAGAAGGAGTGTAGTAAAAAAAGGCATAGATTAATTAGTCGATGGTACGTTGGTACACCTATATACGTAACACAATGTATAATAATAGAGCTCGGGTCGCCGGGCGATATACACACTCCGGGCGCGAGCAAGAAAGCGATTCAATAAAATCATTAACCAGACGGGGACGAAGCAATTAGAAAGTCAGTTAATGAAGCAATAAAACGACGAAAAGGGGGAGAGAGAGAGACAGAGCCGAGTTAAACATCGCGCCCGCGCTAAGTAATTGAGAGAAAAGCTCGCAAGCTCGCGAGTTCGCGTCTACCATTATACGGTCGTAGAATATGAAAATGGCTTACCGTAGAAAAAAAAATAAAACAAAACAAAAACTTCAACGGTACTCGCGCGTACGGCGATCCGCGCGATTTTTCGTGCGCGGTATGTGCGCACACGCGACATTTACGCGAGCAAATGTTTAAATTAATACAAAAGCAAACGGCAGAAAAATAATAGAAGCGCGATAAAAGTTACGGGCGTCGAAATTCGGGGTATGCAATTTTCATTGTATACACACTCGCGCGGGAGAGCAGGAGAGTTTATTACTCGGCTTTATTTCTCTCTCGCGCGCTGTGTGCTCTTTCTACTCGCAAACGCGCGCCTTTTAAACGGAGAAGGGGGGGGGGTAAACAATGTTTCGTTTGGAAAATTAAATATTCCCACTGCCCACGCATTGCGATCGTTGCGCATTTATAGTAGCGATACGTATAATTTTGTGCGGCGCATGCAAACGGCGCCGCATCGTTGCGAGGCCGATTGTAACTCTTCTTTCTACGCGATGATACAATGTAGTCGAATGATCATTCGGAGCCCTCCGAAGGTATCTGCAGCAGTATCACCAGATAGATCGTCAGATGGCCGAAAGTCTGTGCGGCAAAGAGAAAAATAGGCAAGGATGTATGATGACGCATAAATAACTGGAAATCGATTCCTCCTCCTCCCGGCCCTCTTTTTTGCTCTGTTCGTTATACTCAAAATAATGTGCTAGCCACAAAAAAAAGAAAGGAAAAGAAAAAGAAATAATCAAGCCCCCGGAAAGATGATCGCGCTTACCGAGGTCAGCAGCTGCAAATTCACGTAGAAACATCCAGCCGCGTTGAATCTCATTTTTCTATTCAAATAGTGCAGCGTCGATCTATATTCCTGTGGAAGCAGAATAAAAAAAATGAAAAAAAAGATAAAAAAAGAAGAAAAAGGAAGAAGAGATTTTCTCTGTCTGGAGCTCGAAACTCGATAACTCGGACGTTCTCTTTGTGCGTC
Source organism: Trichogramma evanescens (assembly GCA_902732785.1). Lineage (NCBI taxonomy): Eukaryota > Metazoa > Arthropoda > Insecta > Hymenoptera > Trichogrammatidae > Trichogramma > Trichogramma evanescens. The sequence continues at coordinate 15,016 of CACVKI010141020.1, read as the reverse complement.
TCTACTCTTGCTCTCTTTTAACGCGTATACGTCGTGCAGGTTCGCGGGGGCGTACACACACACCGCACGTACACGTATACGACAAAAAAAGTTAAAAAAAAAAGAGAGAGAGTGAGTAGAGCGACGAGAGGTAAATATAAAAGACGTACGTTACTCGTGATGTCGCGTCGACGCCAATCCAGCAGTACAATCGGCATTTTATTCGCCTGCGAACACACGGTATAATATATGTTATAAGCTATGCGAGACAGCTCGACATTGACGCGCTGCGCGTCTGCCGATCCGAATCGTGTCTATTTGTATATGCAGCGGTAGTACCTCGGCCGAAACGAAATGACAGGCGATGTGAATGAGGCACATCTGGCCGAAGTAGACGACGAGCCAGGCGACGAGGCAGAGCAGCACCCGGGGCTGCGACGCGTAGTCCCGGTCGACTATCGTCCAGATCGAGAAGTAGTACATGTTGCTGACCGCGTGCGCGAACAGATTCAGCAGGTAGAGGAACAGCGGCAGGGAGTAGATGTCGTTGAGGCGCTCGCCGATCGCCAGCAGGTAGTTGTACGACGTCTCGATTCTCTGCCCCCACCCCCAAACGAAAAAGGCCTCGATTATGATCGCGACCGATCGATTCATTATTATCGCTATACATACCTCGACGTCCTCGGTCTCCCTCGCGTGATCCTCGGGGCCGCCGGTGCTCTTGGAGCCGTTCTTGGTATCCAGCTTGGCCTGCAGCAGCTGGTTGAGGTAGCGAAATCGCTGGAGCAGGAGGGCCGCCATGCCGCAGAACTTGAGCACGGCCACGCAGGTGCCCACGTAGGTCAGCATGTAGCCGATGTTGTTGACGTAGGACTCGTTGAAGGCTAACATGCCCGTCTGATTGACGCTGACCCAGCCCAAAACCGAGCCGAACAGCAGCAGCCAGAGCCAGTGCTTGGCCTGGCGGAGCAGCGGGTGGTGGTGCTGCTGCTGCTGGTCTCGATCACCCCCCTTGTTGTCGAGGCCGATGTCGTAGGCCTCGTCGAAGGCCTGGATGGCGTTCCAGACGCCGGCGAACTCGGCCCGCCTCAGCACGCACAGGCTCAGCTCCACCAGCGACACGATGTAATTCAGCAGCAACTGACGAGGATAACGAGAACGAAAAAATAACAAAAAAAATCATTCGATCAATCTCGCAGATAAATCGTGCCGCAGCTGCGAGCCGCTGGCCCACATACATAGTAGTATTATATATATATATATATATATCGCGCAAGGTGGACTGCTAATCATGCGAGTCATGTGTACGTACACATATATCACGTGCGCAGCTCGCGGCCGGAGAAAATCAAAATGCAGCCTCGAAACGCGTCATTGAATTATACGATTCTTTTAATGCGCCCTCGCGCAGCTAGCTCCAGCTCTTTGCATGCACGCGCGCTCTGCGCGGCTCTTTTGTGAGCCGGAATCGCGAAACACCCGCGCGTACACTCATTTTTTTTTCATTTATTATCTTTTTTTTTTCATAACGGCAATGGGTGTACTCGCTGTGTATATAATGAAAAAAAAAAGTGAAACGAGAAAACCCGAGATTCGACGAACTGATTCGACGAGCACGCAGGTATATAAAACGCGCGCGCCAGGTAAAATTTAAATTTAATCATTTTATCATGCTCAAAGGATCCGTCGAGAGAAAGAGAGAGAGAGAGAGGGTATAGAATTACCCACTATACGATATCGAAATTGCATATCGAGAGGGAAAAAATTCTATATTTATTCTTCTTGCATCGCGAGACTAGTTTTTTTTTAATATATATTTTCTTCCCTGTTTTAACGAGAGAATGGGCAGAAAAAAAGGTGGAGGTGGAAAAACCTGTCACCGCTCGCGCGTCCTTTTTGTCGTTGATAGCTCTCGCCCTCCCCCGCCCCCCGCTCGGGATGAATCTCTCATCGAGTGAAAATTAAATTTTGGCCTTTTTTTTTTTGACTTCTCTCCAAATTTTTTTTGTGCAGTCTCTCGCGTTTACTATGTGTATTATAACGCGCGGATATGGTATTGGTCGCGTGGATACGAAGGAAAAATGTTATACATGAAATATCGACGTTTATATTATCTTCGATGTATATACCTACGGATATATAGGAAATATTGAATGGAAAAACGTCACTTTGTATCTATGCGATACGAATCCAGCGCGACGCGTTTTATATATCGTCGGCCGAGACACACACACACACACACACACTAATTCACGGAAATGCGATAACGTATAAATGTGATAGCGCGTTGAAAAGCTCGGCTAAAATTGTTTAAACAAACAGGATATTTGAACAAGTACCGGGGCACATGATCGTCGTCGTTTGTCCTAGAGCTGCTGCTGCTATATGGCAAATAATGGCGCTTGCAATTGTGTCAATCGGATCGACGGTCAATATTGATATTGAAACACGTGGCTACTGTTATACTGCCCGCAGACAGGTCGATTGGCCATTATTATTTATTTCGTAAAATAGTGAAAAAGGCGAGCGAACGAATTTGTCTCTCTCTATTTCTCAAGTGTGCGTGTGTGTGTGTGTGTGTGTGTGTGTGTGCGCGCACCAGAGTCGATAATCTATCGTCTTAAAAGATCCAGTACTTCACTAAAAGCTCGCTCTCTTTCTCTCTTTTTTTTTTGCTCTCTTGCTTTCTTCGCGCGCGGGGCATTGCGGGAGCGATAATCTGCACGCGCGCCTGCACTTTGAAGTGGAAAAAAAATATCGCTGTGTATGTGTGTGTGTGTGTGAGAGTTGGTGAACGTTCGAGCGCGTATTACTCGAGCTCGTGTGCAGCAGCAGCAGACTCGGTTTTGCAGTGTACGCGCCCGAGCGATACGTTTTATACGTGAGATTTATACCGGCAACTAGCTCTCGCGCGCTCATGCCGCTTACATACAGACCTCGCGAGAGAGAGAGAGAGAGAGAGAGAGAGAGAAAAATATGGAAAAAAATAATCAATATCGCGTGAACGTTTTTTGCCGTTTTCGTTGTGCTTTTTTTCCCTCTCGTCCGTTTCTTCGTCCTTACGTATAGCCGCGTATAGGTAGGTAGGCAGGCTTCTTTTGTGCTCGTGGAAAATGTGCTTTTAATAATGTTGGAAGAATAAGAGAAATACATTGTGGCCGTTTTTCTCAAGCCCGCAGGCAGAAGTATCGACGGTCATTGATGACTTTCTGACTCTTAGTTTAGGTCTGTAGCCATCACGCGTCGTTTCGTTTAGTATAATTGTGTATCGAGTACGTCAAATATAATAGTATAATTTTTAATGGTCCTTAAATCTAAATGTTTGGACGACTTTGAGCGCGTGTTTACATGTTCATCGGCCGAAGGCCATCTCGCGTTCGCAATGGAATTTAATTCGGCGCGGACGCGTTGCTCCCTTGCAGGCGTGCATCGACTTCTGCAACACGATAAATCGTCGGCGTAAAAAGATCGGACTTTCTGCACCCTTCCGAATTCCTATACAAAAAGTTGCTTTATACGGTATACCGATAACAATTACACACACACACACACACACACACACACACACACACACACACACACACACACATACGGGTAACTCTCGATCGTCTGCGGCCGCATATTGCAACGGCTCAACGTTATGACGCATTTACACGCGTATCGATGTATACGAAATTGTCGACGTATCGCGCCTATACAAAGACCATTCCGATTGTGTAATATACGGTCGATGTATCTGCAGGGCGTGTGTGCGCGTAGGCGTGAACATTGTCCGAGGGTTATTTTAGGGCATCATCCGCGGCAATCGGGCGTAATACGTGCGATCGGCGCGACGAGCCGGATCATGAGCGCGGCTATACACATTCTCTGTACAAGCTGCCAGGCTCGAGAGCTTGCGCGCAAGCTCCGCAATTCTCGCCCGACGACGAGATGCATAACGGATCGCAAACATTCGTACACATAACCGCCCGCGCGAATCATACATTAATTTTCAATACAGTTTACATTGGCTTATTGCGTCGTATGTACGTACATCGTATCTGTATACGTGTGCGGCGGACGCGGACACTTGATAAAGTCCTTAATAATTTATGCATATGCGGCCGTATATATAGTAGCTGTGTGTGTGTGTGTGTGTCTACGCACACGGTATGTACGCGTAGACTTGGGCACGCGTGACGACGAATGCATAATTAGCGGAGGCCGCGATTCATACAGTAGGTACAGCTTGCAGCACGCGCTCGCTCGAATTTACCCCCTCGCACACGAGGACGCGCAGCTCGATTAATCATTCCGTGCGTTATGCGTCGCGGTGTGTCCCGATCCTGTATCATGTATTAGGCGTACCTTTCCAGTCTCGGTGACGCCGAGGACGGGCTTGTCGCGCTTCGAGCCGGAGAACCTTATGAGCGACGTGACGACGATGTACGAGTAGAGGCTCGTCCAGAACAGCGAGTACAGGCAGTTGAGGCGCGAAGGCGCCAGTCGGGCTTGGCCGTCGGCCTGGCCCCGGGCCGTGAGCTCGTACGGGGCCAGACCCATGGCACGGCTCACGTAGACGGCCGGGCAGACGACCTCGTAGAGGGCCGACTCCTTGCGGACGCGCTCCCGCGATCTCATGTCTTTATTTTCCTATGCTGTAATAATTATAACCACTACGCGCTTGGAAAATATTTTCTATTATCCGCGTAGCAGTAGTGCCGCGCCGAGACGACGACGACGACGACGACGACGACGATGTCGAATTGGAGTACTTCCAAAAGTAGTAGTAGTAGTATTCGGGCTTCGTTTCGCTGCACATATCTGCACGCGCGCACACGAAAAGCACACGAACACAAAAGTCGAGAAGCTCGGTCTCTCTATGTATGCGAATTCGGTCCACTTGTGCGCGAACGCATACAAGGCGGGGCGCGTTACAAGTTTCGAGCAGCTATCTTCCAGATTAACTGAAATTCAAAACTAACTACATACCCGTGTACCGTGTATAGAAGGTACAGCGAATTTTCACTCGTACTAGGCGCGCACATAGAGAGAGAGAGACGAACTTTTGCGATAATATGCGACGCGATGTATAGTATAGGACGAGAGAGAGAAAAAAGGATAGGTATAGAACTAGCCAAAACGAAGGGAGTATAATAAAGGCCAGGAATAGGATGGAAATCTTATTATAAGCGCGTATATAGTGGTGGTGGATAGCCAGTGGTGGATATGTGGAGTAGTAGAGCGCGCGCCGTTAACGAAACTAGGTCAGCGCGCGTCTGCACTTCTCTCTCTCTCGCTGGTACTACTACTCCGCGCGCGCGCACACACTCAAGCGGTATAATAAATCTAACAACTGCGCTCGCCTCCCCCCAAGCCTGGACAAAATTTATCCCAATGGAAAAGTTTTCGACGCCAAATTTTGCTTCTTTTTCTCTCTCTCTCTCACTCTGTGTTTTTTTTCTCCTTCTCTTTTTCGTTCCTCGTTTACAGCACGAGCAGCAGCAGCGGCACTACTGCAAACTGAAAACTTTTCAAGACTGACTCGCTGCTGCTGCTGCTTTATGCTTGCATACACGACGACGACGACGAGGTGTTATTATCGCGCCCGTATTTGATGAATAATTGAGCAATGTATTAGATCAGAGCGAGTTGATACGACGACGATGG
>CACVKI010141013.1:0-26507 GCA_902732785.1 Trichogramma evanescens | reverse complement strand
GACTCGAGCAGCAAAAGTTGATTGCGAATTGATTTTTTTTCTAAAATTCTATAACTTAATTTAAGTATATAAATATTGGGTGTACATCTCAATATATTTATTTATAAGCCTATATTTTTTTTTCTTCATTTTACTCACTTTAAAAATTAATATAATTAATTGATCATAAAAGTGAGCGAATATAGGTACATGAGCGAATATACCCCCATTGACCTTATATACCTTTTTTTAAAGCGAGAGCTTCGTCTTTTTTTTGCTCTTTCTTTTTGTACCTCGAGAATTCGCGCAGCCGATGATACGCTTAGCCTCTAGCTCTACACGCGGATAAGCCACGAACGATATATTTTTCGCTTTGTTCCGACGATCGCTTCGCAAAAGACTCATCGGCTCTTCCTTCTCTTCTCTTTCTTCTCCTTCTTTTTTTTCGTACTACATGTTCGTTCGTGTCTATTGCTTATGATACAGCTATACGCGACTTTTTACGTATGTGTGTATGTATACCTGAATAAAAGAAAATCGCATTGACATGTGTACGAAAATTCAACGAATCGCGCGTAATTTGGCTTCCAAATCCACCTGCTTCGAATGACAGTTGAAAGTCAAACTTGTATACGTTGGACGAGATTTTCTTTGAAAAATTGCTATTGATACTTGCTGAGATTTTGAACTAACAACAATACAACTATGTTGATATCGGATAAAGTTTTCAATAAATAGATTATCTATATCAAATGTTGCCGCATATTTTGTACACGAGAGAGACCCCCCCCACTAGGCTGCCGGAATTACTATTTCTATGCACGAACTACTAATATCTCTCAAAACTTCGCCCACGAGTTAGTTTTACTATTTTTATATAGATGTTAGGTTAAATGTGTAGTCAGTATACGCAAAGACGCCGCAGTGTAAGCACAGAAATATCGTATCCACTTCATCGCATCTTTGATTTTTGTGAAAAAAATATACATATCCTAAATTTAATTCGATTGTATTTGTGTGTGAGTGCGCCAAACAATGTCCACCTCCGAAGATTTAAGAAAATTAAAAAGCCTACGAGAAAATGTAAACTGGGCGATCGTATATGAGCGACATAAACTGTTCAAGCAACTTCACCCCTTGATCAGAGATTGGACAGGCCCACTTCCAAATCTACTAGACATTTTTGGAAAAGAAGAAATTGATTGGCTTATGTGGAGATCCAAAGTAAGCATCATTTTATTCAAGGAAATTGACGGAGAGGAAATCGTTAAATTTGTGGCTCGCAGTGGCTACAAAGACGAGCCAATTGTGGACAAAAAAGGCAAGCCATCGTTGCGTTACAACATAGAGTTGTTTTATAGTTATTGCGATGAAAGCGACAGAGCTGATATCGCACGTGAGCTTTTTAAAATATACAATAGGTTCGATGTGAAGTGCACCGACAAGTATAGCCTCACACATTTTCATGTGGCCTGCAGGCATGGCTTCGACGACGCCGTGAAGAAATTCCTCGAGCTCGGCCAGGACCCCAATCGCATAAGTCGAGAAACGGGTGATTCGCCGCTACGCTCGGCTGTGAGATGGGGACACAAAGAAATAGCCGAACTGTTGATGAGACGCGGGGCCAGTCCGAACTTGGCCGGAGCGGATGGATGCACGCCTTTGCATGATATTTGCCGGAGAAAACACGACGATGACTTGGCGGAGATATTTATCAAGATCAGCGACGAAATAAATCAACCGGTGCAGGTCAACGCGCAGGACAAGCTCGGTCGGACGGCGCTAGAATGTGCTTTATGTCGCAACCTCCGTAAGGCGGCCGAGTCGCTGTTGAGGAACGGCGCCGATCCGAATATAGCTAACAAGGATGGGTCGACTCCTCTGCACGAAATTTGCCGGAGAGAGAGCGACGACGTTGAATTGGCGGAGATGTTTTTCAAGATCAACGACGAGATTCATCGGACGGTGCAGATCAATGCTCAGGACTCGATGGGCAACACACCATTGCACTTGGCTGTGAAGAATAGACACAAGAAGTTGTGCGAATTACTGTTGAGAAGAGGCTCCGATCCTGACTTGGCCGACTTTGACAAATTGACACCACTGCAATCAGCTGTGGCGAGACTCAAGCCGCACGTGGTCGATGTACTCTTGGATCATGGTGCTGATCTATCTAGCTTTGTCTTAATTCCCAATGAGAGTCTCTTCAACCATAGCTTTCGGTGGGGGAGTTACGATTTCAATTCAGTGTCTGATACCATGGCGGTCATAGAATGTTTAGAGAAAAGAGGATACGGACTGGATCGAAGCGAGGCCCTCGAGATCATGAAATTGTTTGCTAAGCACAAATTATGCCACTTGCCGTCGGACCCTGAAGAATGTTGCTATAATATTGAGGATTTCAAAGAAGAAACCAGGCAAATAATGATAAATCCAAGTCTGTCGCTCTACGATCTGACCCGGTTACAACCCAGAGAGGCGGCTAAACTACTCACGTATTCGGACTGCTACGAGTTGGCGCGCTCGAAAAAATTGTCTGAGCATTCCAAGGCTTGCGCTCAATATCTGTGCGAGATAATATCGAGAAAATTTTTCCGACGGTGGGCACTGGATTCCTTCATGGAGTTGACGCGCTATCGATTGCCAATTCTTTGCTGCGAAAAGATCATTGAGCCGCTGATGAACCGAGATTTATATAATATTTGTCTGGCAACTGTAAAGAAAAGCTTCTACGAGCGACACAAAAACACATTCTTTTATATTTATATAGTATTACATATATGTCTGACACCATTCATTTTTTTAGGTGCTATGTATGTTCTATTATTAGTATTATTTATTATAAAATTATAAAAAATTAGATATAATTAGAAATAAATTCCAATAAATGAATTGCGATTTTTTTATTAATAAGCACATGAACATCTGAAGTAAAAGATGTTAGTCAGTGTATTCATCAACCATGACACCTTTCAATCGTGATCAAAATTATTTAGATATCTTTCACTCATGTAAAAAGTACTCGAAAACACTCCTTGCCTGAATTCCCCTGATTCGTATCGAATTGAACTCGACGAGTCGGGCTCGAGTCGAGAACAACTCGAAAAATCGGGTACTCGCACACTCCTAGTATATAATATATAACACAAGTTGTTGAAAGGTTTTATTGAAAGCGGTCAAAAAAAGGTAAGAGGTGCTATGTGGTATATACGCGGGCTAGCAATGGACTTTTCGTCTTCGCGCTACCTTATTCCCCTTCTTATTCAACTTTCTCTCGACTTTTATTCTCTCTTTCTCTCACTCGCTTATGAAGGCTTCTTCTTCTCGATCTTTTGCGCTCTGTTGTGTGTACAGTGACCGCCGACGCCGCCTGTACTCGACTGAATAATGCATCGCGTTCATCCTTTTCCGGTTCTCTCTCTCTCTCTCTCTGTCCATCTCTTTTTTAAATCGCGAACACTCGCGCACCCGAGCTTTCATGTCCGTAGATATTCATTTCGAATGCGTCGTTTGCGCAGTCCGGACTTTTTGAATTTTTTTTCTTCACCCTCGTTTTTGGCAGTCGGTCGGTATCTGCAGCAGCTCGCGTCGTTATAGTCAACGATTCTTACGTAAGATTTTTAGGCGCCAAAGCAACGAGCTGGGAGAAAAACAAAACCGGAGCAGTAGCAGCAGCAGCAGCAGCAGCCTTGACTAATCAGTGTAATAGCATCTCAATTAGGCGGAAAATCTGAATGCCTATAGTAGCTGCGCTGCGTTAGCCGAGGCTAAAGTTGATAATAGCGAGAAAGGGAAGAAGCCCGAAGGAGAGCAACCCTCGCGTACCGCGCAGCCATCAAGCAGCGTCCTAAAGTCGGCTCGTTACTCTTCTCTCTCTTGCTATATACATGTAGCCAGCGCGTCGAGGCACTATATATACACACAGCGCTATGCGGATCCCTACGCATTATTTTGGTGCTCGTTGTTTGTCGAGCGATTTTCTCTTCTTGCGCGTACGGCTCGGTATATATGTAGCAACCGTAATACATGCCCCGGCTGACTTGTCTCGTAAATTAGGTCCTTAAGAAGGACTTTTTGCCTTGGTTATACATGAATACACGTATATATATAATGTACGTGTACAAAAGTCAAAGCGAAGAAAATAGAAAGAGCCAAAAGTCGCCCGAAACTCTTCTGCGCCGGGCTCTTTCATCAGTGCTTTATCGACGAAAGCCATTTCGGCGAGAGAACCTATTATGTATGGTATATCCAGGAAAAGTATGCCCCGCTTGGACTCGAATATACATCGTACAGTTATATTCCTTAGATGAGAGTGGCGGTAGCAGCAGCCAAGTCCCTCGAGATAATTAACGAAATAATCAATTGTGGAGCGCGCGAGTTGCAGCTAATGATCCGAGCCCTGCACTCGGGATGTGACGCCAAGAGGATGAGACTTTCGTGCGAGATCTTCAAGCCCTCTCGTTCTTCATCTCGCTCGCAAATATCACGCGCTTAAAAATATTTTAGCTAACGAATCCAGCGCAGCGTAAGTACACGCGGTAAATAAGCAGTGCACTGTAGCTAACGTCTGCGCGGCCAGGGCTCTTGGGTGCGTGAAGCGCAGTACCGAGCGAAGGGCTACGACGAGCGAGCGCCTCGAATAGAACACATCGCAGGCAGTTATCAGCGAGAGAGATCAGAAAAACAACAGTGCGAGCACGAGACGAGAGCGATATACAGAAGGAGAAAAGCTCGCGACGAAGCTGGGCCATGGGCGGCTGCTGCCGCTGCTACCTCCTCACCGCAACGAGACTTTTTCGCGTTGACTTACTTTTCTCTCTATTCGCATTTTCGTTCAGCGAAACGTTTCTCGCGCCGTGTATTATATATATTTATATACCATGAGGCACGAGGCGCGCGCTATTCAAGTGGCTTTTTTGTGTTTGCGCGAGAGTGTGTATGTGTGTGTGTGTGTGTGTGTGTGTGTGTGTGTTGTGTCGCTCTTTCCAAATCTCGCACGTGCATCGCGCGCTCTACGTTCTCTCGCAACAAATATACATGCACATTTATAAAACAGCGCAAACTCGTCATCCTGTCCTCTCTGTATTAGAGTCTTTTTCTTGCGCCCGCGAGGGTTTTACTCTTCTTCTTCCTTTCTTTTTCCGTATTTTACAGTTTGTATTTGTTTCGCTCTTTTCACGTTTTATGAGCTTGCACTGCTGCGCACGATGCGGCCCTGCGCGTCGACGACACTATGCAGCTTCTGCGCGCACCGCTACGCGAGAGGTGCATATTATAAAACAAAAAAAAACAAAACAAGGAAAAGAAAAAAAACACGAGATGTGCTCGCGTCGTTTTAAAACTATAATAGGGAGCAGCAAGTCGCGCGCGGAGAGAAATTAGCCACGCCGTATTTGCCCCCCTCGAAAGAGTGAGAGAGAGATAATGCCTCGGGTCTTTCTCACTCTCGCTCCCTCCTGTCGTGTGTATGCGTTGCACCGCGACGACGACGATGCCGACGACGACGACGACGACGACGACGACTACTGCTTTATTTCTTTTTCCGCACGTGTTATACTGCTAGGCGCAGTACTGTATCAGGCAGAGAGCACCACGAGCTCTTGCGCGCACGGAGGATGACTCGGAGAGCACTGTGGTGGCACGCTACACGAAGAATAATACGAACCTCGAGCGCTCTCGCCTTTTTTCGTCTCGTAGCTCGTGCGCTCAACATAGCTCGTCTACGCCAGTTGGGTTAAAAATTTAACCCGCGAGTTTTGCTAAAATTTTCGACAGTTGCCTTCTCGATTTATTACACGCTTATTCCGGAACACGAAGTCAAAGGATTTGTGGTCCGAGAGCAACAGCTGTCGAAGCATGAATGTACGTATATGAATGCAGGTCAATATATGCCGCAGTTTTCGTGAGAAATCGATCGATGTCTATAATATATCCTACGGCACACAAACACGCGCCGCTGCAAATATATCTCGGTGTATCGAGCTCGCCTTAATATACGCGCGATATACACGTACGCAAACACCTACAAGGTCAGATTTCTACCTTCCTTATAATCGCTCCTATGTGTACAGGAGCTTTTAAATTGTCGATTATACGTGGAGTGTACGTATAGGTCGACTTTGACTTGCCCATATAATCGAGCCGGAGGTAATAACACGCTGCTGCGCGAGGCGTATACGTACCAGCGAAAATCCATCCAGTTTTTCCATTAATTCTATGAAATATATGAGCGATTCTATAAAATATTCTGAAAATTCGAGGCTAAGATCGGGATTGAAATTTTTAGCACTTAATGCATGTAATGGACTTAGATGATTGCTTATCGAGGTCTCAGAAGTAAGAAAAAATGATTAAGCAATGGGCATTTTGATAAATATTTTACCTATAGTTACTTTTGTATCCTACAGGGCGAAAAATTGCCCTTTCCCACAAATATATAGGCATTTAACATGAAACAAAATCATACGAAACTTTTCTCTGACTCTGTTTTTAGTTTTAAGAAAATTACCCGACAACACAGTTAAATAATAAATCACTGTATTAAATTTTTCTCACTTTGAATTTCGTTAACGATTAATCATTTTGTTGTGATTTTAAACATCAAACTAACTATTCACAGAAGGGCTGGTTAAAGAGGGCTGTGTTGTGTGCTCGCTTTTGAAAAATGGTGTTTATGCGGCTTATACTCAGTTAGCTCGGTACATAGTCCTCCGCGTAGGGCTATGGCATGGAAACACATGGAGAGGTCAAGCAACTCGCGACGTAAACAACAGGACATTCGCAGCTTTTTGCTATTCTCCTGGCTTGTACAAGTATATGGGCTAAACTTAGGTTAAAATATTATCGAATCATTTTATTAAATTTTGAAAATATGAATGTAAACGAAGCAACATCAAGTCGTATAAAATTTTTATTTAAAGTTGATGAGTATCGAGTAAAAAATAATTTAATTTCGGATAATATTTTAACATTCACTAGTAATTTTATCGTTTTTCAACGCAAAATTAGTTATGAACAAAATACCTATGAAAATGCTCATTGTTTACAAATTTGCCATATTTCTGGGACCTCAATCAACAATAATCCAGGTCCTATTTAAACGCACCTAATGCCAACAATTTCAATCCTTGTTTTAAGGATATTTATAGAATTACTCATATACATAAATAAATACAGCTACGGTCCGCGATCACGAAAGCCATCGGGGCAAAAGCAAACAGCTCACAACAATCTCGAAAGTATAATAGAAAGAGAAAAAGCAGCTGCGTTATCTCGATGGCAAAGATACATATAATACACGTGCGAGCGCGCGAAAAGTGCAGTAGCTTAACCGACTGCACGCAGTGTCCGGACAATCTATGCGCACGTACATGAAACCGCTTGTACTGCAATTTTATATATTTATATACATAGAAGCCGAGGTGTGGGTGTGTCACACGCGCGTCCATGTGTGTGTGTGTGTGTGTGTGTGTATTGGCACGTGCAGCAGCGGCAGTAGCGGCGAGTGATCTATGGGCGCAGATAAACCACGCGTTCAACAAGTGTGTAACACGAAGATAGAAGGTATATTCAAGCTCGAATGTATGCCTCTCGCTCTCTTTTTCTTTTTTGAATTTTTTATTTCCATCGCATACGTATCATAGGTGTATGGCTGGTAAATCGAGTGTTCAAATGCTACAACGCTCGAATGTCCAAAAGGATTGCGCATGTGTATGCGAGATCACGCACGCGACGTATAGTAACAACGTATCCGTCGACTCGATTATTTCACATGTTTAGCTGCGCGTAGATCGCATATCGACAGGAATTATTGAAAATCATCGTGATTTATGATTAATTGATTTTTTCCCACGGATAACTCCTGTACAGTAGTCGTGGGGTAACTGCTCGATAAGAAATTAGATCTCTGATTGAATTGCGACACCTGTGCAGTACGAATTGCTAAGCGAATTTTAATGCGGACGCGGGGTAAATTACGTTTCATTGATACACGTTAGCTTCAGATAGCGATATCTTAATAATCAATGAGTCGATCAAGAAACGTGAAAGAAACACGAATGATCGACGAGTTACGAAATCCTTGCACTATAGGCTCGTTAAGGCTCGCTCGCGGAATAAACCAAAAATAAAAAAAACAATGGCACGCTCTTTGATTTTTTTATTTATTCTTCAATGAGCATTAACATTTTCGCACGATCATTGCGAGAAAGCCTCCGTTCGAGGATAAATACGGCGCTCGCGCGAGTATTCTCGCATGCGAAAATGCGCACGTGTTTCGGCGTACGTTCGGCCTGATGCGGTAGCTCGCGAGGCAGCTACTTCGCCTTTGCCTTCAAACGTGTAATTCCAGACTCTGATTCGATGAATCGAGCGAGGCAGCTGCAGCAGTGCACGCATAAATACGAGCTCTCGCACCAATTAACAGTCTAGGCTCGCATTAAAACAACCATCTCGCAATGGTTATCTCGCTACTTTTTTCTCTTTGACTTTCGTTTCTGCTGCGGCTGCAGCTATTCTTATCATTTCGAGCAAAAGTACGGGGAGAAAAGGGGGAGGGGATATCCGAGCGGGAGCCTCGTTTATCCGAGCGAAGATCATCGGCATCGCTAAGAAGCTGCGCGAGCTGCTGCTCCAGCCGCTGCCGAGAGAGCAGACATTGAATTATGAGGAGCGGCGAGTGCAAAGTGCCAAGACATGCGTGTGCGGCGGCGACCTCGAGTCTTCTTACCGCGCGCACAAAATATAGATACGGTGAGATTTGCGTTTGTATGCGTCCTCTTCTTTCGGCATCTTCGCGGTGCGGATTGATGCACCTTTGACGAGATTTAGACGCTAAAACGCGGTGCGAAACTGATTATTCATGGTGAAAATAATGAATTGCTGAGATTTTAGTTATTCTTTAAATTAAAGATATTAAAAAGATTCGAATTGAAATAACAATTTTAAACATTTATTCTAGAATTTTTCATTATTATGTTCTCAGACTTGAGGATTTTGTGTAATAGAAAACAAAATGTTTGCTGATAAAACAACAAATTATAAGCTCTCCTTTGCTTATTGTTAATTAACGAAATCGATCGAAGTCTATTGAAAAAAACAGTTGCTCACCGAGCAGAAGGATGCGAAGAAAAAAATACTCGATTCCTTCGGACAGGCTTTGTATTATGCTATACACAAAAGTGGAATATCTCCTTCCTGCATTACGGAAATGATGATTTTTTTTTGCTTACTTGGCCGCTGTGGTGCCCGAGCGCGCCCTGGCCTTTCTTCTTCCACTATATACAACCACTATTTCTTCTTCTTCTTCTTCTTCTCTCTTTTTGCTCTCGCTCCATATTCTGCCCAAGTGAATCCCTTAAACCTCAATCAGAGGAGAAAGAGAATGCGCGTCGCGCCGCAAGAAACAACGGAGGGGAAAAAATTACTAAAATGCACTCGCATGCTGGCTGCTGTTGCTGTTGCTGCTGCTGCTTGGCAGTGAGAACATTGATCTCAAAGAAAAAAAAGGCGCGCAAAAAACAATTACTGCAGCAGGTATTGTGAAAGCATCATGGCCCGAGAAACGATATATCATTGGTGCAGTGCTAATGACAAGAGTGATTGAGTTAACACAAACGACTAATGCATAATTACAATTAAATATGCAAAACTCCATGAGCAACCTAAATAAAGCAACGTGCACTTACTTTAACACATTTTCATTTTATTTATTATATTTATTGTAGCTCAAAAAATTTTTCTTGCTCTGGATTACTTCGCGCCTTAAATAATTTTCAGCATTCTTACATCAGCATAAAGGAGAAAAATAAATAACATATTAAATACAACATTCTCATTGAATGTTCCAGAAAAGTCGCTCTTCCAGCAGATCGGCAATTTACTGTTGATATACTGAAGTACAGCTTTGATTTGCGGCTTTTGCCAAACGCGCAAAGTTGGCTTTGAATAGCTGTGTCAGCATCTTTATCATGTGTAGATATTGATTAATTATAATTTTAATTTATATAAACAATGTATTTTTATGTTTTTTATAATTTCCATTTAATTATTTAATCTTACGACTAATATAATAGTCAACAATTTTAAGCCAGATTTTACTCTTACAGGGTCTCCAATTTAATTAAAAACTAAAAATATTATAAGTAAATGTTAAAAGTATAAAATATAGTTTGATACACAAAAGGTAATGTAAATTTCTTAAAGCGCGAGACAAGTACAAAGTCATGCATATATATTTACAAGAGAACAGAGATAAGGTCTCGGCGGATTGATATTCTAGAAGGTAAACCGAGCACATGCTCTTCGTCCGTTATAATGGCATTAAACTTTTTATCAATTATTTTATCTATCCAGATGCTACATCTCTTGCGTATGGCTTCCCTTCTACATATTATTTTCTCTTCTCGTCGATGTTTTTCTGCCTCGACGCATCTTGCGCTCCTTTTTTTCTCGTATACTATATAGCTGTAAAATTCACAAGCTGATACAGTGTGGCAGCGGTCAAACCATCAAGTAATTGTAATTCCTTCACCTTAGTCGGAGTTTAAAAGAGATAAGAAAACAATTTTGTTTCGATTCTCCATGCCGAGAGTGGTTATTCGATACAGTTATTATTAAATAACTGATCGATCGAATTTCCCAAGGTTTTCAAGATCAGATCTAACATTTTTTTTGGCAGGAAGTGAGCTAACGCTCAACTTTGGTATTTGTTGTTGAACTCCGATAAAGATATAAAACAAAAAAGAAGGAATTCACGTAGATTTTTAAGTAAAAGTATATTGATATACTCAAAAGTGATGTCATGTAAAATACTTGAACTATAGAAAAAATTATAACGTGTCAATTTTCAAAAAAAAAGCTTTTAAAATGTATGCTTCAAACGAGCTTCGCTTTTAGTCACCATTATTCATAATCATTTGTTCTCTTGCCTACGTGTTTTGACAATTTAAAGCCTGCCTTTGGCTTGATGACATTTTCAGAAATGTATCATAAATGAAGTAGTATTTACACCTTATACAATGTACAAAAAGAAAATAATAAATATTTTTTCATATTAATCTGCTTTTAATTTAGCGCTGTAAAAAAAGAATATACACTTGTGAGCTTTTAAACAAAATTTCAAGCGTTTCATGGAGAGAGAAAAAAATACATTTTATCCAACTTTTCTTTAAATTTCATCGTAAAGATTCTTTACGTTCAGTGTTATTCCCATACTTAAGTTCGACCCTATCGCGCAAATCAACTTTTCTCGTCCTCCGTGAAAACGCGAGAAAATTCCAAACATTTCATATATAAAAGTTCATTATTACTTAATCGCGGTAAAATTTTCCCCTCTAGAAGAGAAAGAGAGAGAGTGAGAGAGAGAATATGAAACTTTTTTTTATAGTCGCGCGCAAAGTTAATAAGCTCCGGGAGGAAGTCTGGTGTACGCGCGGCTATAGGGATTATATTATAGCGTCGTCAAAGCACACACATACACACACGTGCTTGGCGCGCGTATACGCATACACGCGGTACGTACGATATTCCTCAATGAAAATTGCACGCACCTAGGAAGGACGATAACGATCGCCGAAACAAGCCCCGTGTATTGAGCACGCATACACGTGATACGTGTACAAACGCACCCCCGCGTATCGAAATCGTATTCTTCCAATAGCCGAAGCGAGCCATAATATAATGCGCGTGCGATGGTGGAGCGACGACATAAAATCGCGCCGAGCCGTTAAAACGCTGCGCAATATATACGATCCATGCTTTAATGCGAAATCGTAAAAAATAATACATTTCGTTGAAAGGAGAGAAGGGGCGCTCCTGGAGGCACACACGCCCGCGTGCTGCTGCTACTTTTGGCCATATTACTCGCCGTGAAGCATCTATATAAACGCCGCTTCGCAACCCCCCGGTGGCCAAGGTATATATATGCGGGAAGATTGCTTATCCATATGGACGCGGACGTTGCATATATGACACCGGCGGCGGCTCTTATCAGGGGGTGCGATGACCTAGCCGCCTATAAAAACGCGTTACTTCGAATCATTGCCCAAATTTTTATGCCTCGTTTCGCCTTTGAAAAAAAAAAAAGAAAACAGGAAAAAAAAAAGTTTTTTATTTATGGAAGAGCAGTATCGCGGCCAATGGAGCGGATCGGTCATTTAAAGGCGTATACATTTCTACGTATAATTTAATAAGAATATTGCAGCTCACGGCGCAGCGGTGCGGTGGCGTCAACCTTGAGCCAAGTTAGCAGCCACGCGAGCACATATACTATAACGAGCTGCGGACGAGTCGAATTTTATAATATAACAAGGAGAAATTACCATTATTAAGTGTGAATCTCGTTAAATCAGACTCGAGTAGTATATGCTGTAAAAGCCGGCCTGATTCTTCGAGTTGCGAGAGCCGACGAGCGTATACGAAAGAATTAGCTCTAACTCGCGCAGAATAGGTACGAGTTTTATATGGTGCGCGACTCGATTGTCCGGGCGCGTGATATGCCAGTTGCTAATTTCGCGATGAAGAGAGTCGATTGCAGCGTTGGCTTTAATCATCCTTTAAAATAAATGCATGCGCGCAATTGCACGGGGAATCGGAAGAAGAAGAGGCATAAAATCGCGTAGGGCGCGACAAATTAAGAGTGTTGTATGTGTGCTGTTTACGCCGCGAGCTCGGCGCAGGTATTCGAACGAGCGATTCTCGGGACGCAGCCGACGAGAGCTACGCTTACGAGGAACGAGGCTTATGGCCTTCTCTGAATTCACCAAATTGCCCTTGTTATTTATATATGAAATTCGCGTAGGTTATATTTACGCACTGATTTAAAACTCGATGCCGCGCGCCTTTTCTCTTTTGGGGCATCAGCCGCTCCATCCGTATACATGCGATTACGCGTACGCCGCGCTTTCTTTTGCGCGTATCAACACGACTTTTTTCTCTTCCTGTATAAAAACAAATATCCATTTCGTGAAGTGTTGAATTTTTAGATATCGTTATCCCGTTCGGATGGGAAAAGCTTAGACCGTGTCTCTGCCTCCTGTGTACGTTCGTATTAGAGTCACTCGCAAAGTATGCGCATATGTGAACGCATAAAAGCCCAAAGCTGTTGGTACAGGGATGTGCATGCCTAGAAATGACTTCAATCTCGTTGAAGACTTGGATAGCCTACCGTAAGCTTAGCTTGCATCTACATTTTCGATTTTTTTTTCATTCCGTACTCGTGATATCCGAAACTCTTTCTTTTTACATGAGGCTATTGTCGGAGTTTTTCGTTTTTTTTGCATATGGTTAGCTGTAAATACCTTGCTTTATTGCGTTTTTCATTTCAATAAAATTGACTCGAAATCTCAACATTTTTTTATTCTAAATTATGATAAAATCACAAAGTCATGAAAAAACTAATTTTAATAGTTTCCGATTATAAGAGAGATACACAGGAAGATGATGATCGATGCAATTGACATTTCCAACTGGAAGCGATGCAAAGTCTCATTAAGACTGATATATTACGCTTATCTTGCAACGCTCAAATGAGCCTTATATACTGCGCATCTCTCGAATTCATCTGAGGCCACGATAATGGTAGAGCGCGACGAGCGTATGACGTTATAAAACGTTTCGAGCGATGATATACCGTCGCGCACATCCTCTCTTTGGCACATTTTTCAGGGGCATTTAACAATGTGATGCGGACTCGATTGGCTCTTTTCTCTCTCTCTCTCTCCGGGGGCTATCGTCTTGGGTCAACTCGTTTTATATGTATTTTACAATTGAGTCGCGTCGCGCGAGCTAACTTTCATATTTATTTGCAACCGTGGGCGTTAACGATCGCCTCGAGTCGTTACATCTATCGAGCGACTGCAGGTCTCAATGATGCTTAATTCGCTTTTCCATCTCGTAATTTCGCTTACGCACACGAAAGGATCGTCGTAAAGTTTAACGGTCAGTTTTAACAATGATGATGTCGAGAGTCGCCAATAATTGACATAATTGGTGGGAAAATCATGCTACTGACATTGTAAAATGAGCGTATGGTGACGTAGACAATGTTTAATCACGAGCTTCGACTGGCAATACAGGTGATAAAAGATTTCATTGCTTGGGTTTGCTGATGATTGCGAATGAAATTTAAAGTCGATCAAGTATAAAAAATTCAAAAAACTTAGCGATAATTTGTGAATAATTATGCCGATAAAAAATTAAAGACCTTTCGGTCCATTTATTTATTGTAGCATTAATTGGCTCCAATAAATGGACCACAAATTATCCACCCTCGCGAATATTCGAAACAACGGCCACGCAGGCAAAATCAAACGTGATACTTTTCATGGCTAAAACACCCCGTGGAAAAAATATAACGTTTCGTTATATCCGAGCTTTTAAAAGGACTTGCGAGGAAAGAGTTATATGTGTACGCAGGAGCGAGAGTACGCTCGCGTACTTTGCATGACTAAAAAAGCTAATCCTTGACGCAGCTCACAACGCCACGGTCATTTCGTCTGCAACGGACATTTCATATATTTATATATTTACGCACCCGATATCAATGCTCTTGATGCGTTTCAGGATTACACACTGGCACGCGAGCATACGCTGATTTTTTTCACAAAATATTTTTCTATATTATCATTAGCCGCGTAACGCATCAACGTAAATACGCATACGCGCGCTGTCTATTTATAATATGCCATTGGAAAATGAGTAATGCGTGGGCGCGTGCGGAAGCTTAATGCAGGATAATAAATGCTTGTAAAAATTTATGGTTGCTCGTTTAATGCTCAGCTTTACACTCTCCTTTGCGCTACTACCACTACTACTGCCACCAGCACTACCACTACCACTACTACTACTACGCATATGTAGAAGTGCTTATTATGCTTATACTTATAAGGGATTACATTGATGCCTGAGCAGCGCGCAGGCAGAAGCTATGTGTGTGTATATGTGCGCGGGGAGTGAGAAAGAAGCGCAGAGAAACGTATTAAAATGTTGCTTTATTTACTCTTTGTGTTTATGTATATGTATCGAGATATAGAGTGCGGTTTTATGCCTCTCGTTAATGAATGATGTTTTTTTAATCGCCCATTAACGTCGTTGAAAGTATGAAAGTCACTTTGAAGATCTTATTAAATCGTTGAACTTTATGCCGAATTTTAGAATTGTTAAAATCTTATAAGGGTTTGATAGCTTGAGGTATGAAAAAAATCTATGAAAAGTCTTAACATGTTATCTATTCATACATGAAATAATTTTCAAAATACGCACTTGAAACGTATCTTTATAAGAAAAAAAAGAAATCCAAATTTCATATTCACCTAAATCTAATGCACTGTAACTCAATAGTACCATTTTTGTCTTACGATCTCGTCAGCAACATCTTTTCTTTTTCATAGCTTCATCTACTGCGAGAGAGAGAGAGAGAGAGAGAGAGAGAAGACGTTTGCCGACGATGCCTCATTGTTCTAATAAATGAAATCTCAGGGGATGCTATATGTAGCGAGCAAAATTTCCGAAACAGCATCGTAACTTTGCGACTTTATTGGAGGCTTGTACACACACAGACGCCATACGAAGCACCGCATGACAAAAGATGCTCTTCCTTATACCGTAGTTTGTCGAGCGGAAATTTTCGTTGAAACGATATTTCTGATTTACGCAAATGTCGGTGGCTGACAATAGACATCCAGATGTGAATTAGGCAAGGAGTTTCCAGAAAATATATAGGTTACCGATCGTAAACATTTTGAATAATCTTGAAGCCATAGAACTTTAATTTTCCAATATAGCGCATGCCTCGAGTTTATATTATTTCCCGTGACTTTTCATTCGGGTAAGCTTATCTCGGTGCAACCGATCGGTTCATAAGCTCGCTCGTCTCTATGCATTAAACTGCGCTTGAAAGCCGTGAGCTGTGCTTGTGACAAAGAAAGAGAGTAAGAGAAAAGATATAGTATCGTTTTATCTAGATGCCCCCGTCTCTCTAGTTTGATTGCTCGCCTCTGCAAAGAGATATACGTCCGAAAAAGCCGAGAGAGGGTTGAAGAGATGTATACGCAGAGAGAGAGAGAGAGCGAGGCGCAATAAAAATAAATAAACGACGCGCATCGCTCCTGCATGAGAATAATAGAGAGCCAGAGAGAGAGAAGGGTGAGTCGCAGAGCAGTTATCTTTTTAATTATCTTTTTCCGGACGTGATTCTCGAGCACGACGACGACTACGACGACGACGACAACGAGGACGACGAGAAATTGAAATTTCTGCGAGCAGCGCCGGCCGATATCTGCATCTCTTGGGACAATCTTGGCTCGTGCAACGTACAAATATATACTCTGTGTATATCGTAGGATATTAGTCCGTGCGTATCCATGCATTAAGTGCGTGTGCCGTAACGCGCGTGGACTAATTGCCATGTATAGCCGAGCCTAATTGCGCTAATTAATTGACGGGATTGCACGCGTGATCTCGAACGTTTAGCGTGATAAATATACAGATTTTTGACGCGCGCGCGAGAGAGACGAGCCGCGTATAAATATTATCGTGCATAGCTGCTCATTACATCATAACGTAATAGAGCGGACCGTTAACTCGTGTTCAATAGTCGAGTACTTAATTATTCGCGCCTATATCGTGGGCACGATTACAGGTGCGCCGTATTCACGTGTATATGCTATATCCATCCGAAAGGGCCGCAACAATCGATTCGGATCTCTCAACTTGCTCTCTCTCCCTTTCTCTCTTCGGTGCAGCGCAGGTACCACTGGGCCGATCGATCGATCGATAAGTCAATCAAAGCCGCATGCCAGGTGAGGAGATATTTTGGTTGCTCGATCACAGCTCCTGCCTCGTTTTGTTTAATAAGGGAGTATACAGGCATTAGCAGCGGCTACTATACAAAGCGTTACGCCGAGTGCGGCCGAGATGCGGTCGTCTCACGCTTATATATATGTATGCATAAAAAAATATAGGCGACGGTGGCGATTAAACGGCGCGCGAATCTGCCGAGGAGCGCGCGCAGATGTGCCCGTGAGAGAACTATAAGGAAACCAGTTTGTCGGTGTATAATAAAAATGAGCCATACTACATTCTATATGTATTTATTCCTTTTAACTTTTGTTTTTCGATAAATGTATATTGTAAACATGTGAGACTAAGCTACCGCTGGCATCTATAATTCGCTGATAGATTTACGCACCGTTGGCGCCCGAGATTACGCCCATGTGTACTTGTTTTCTATAAGCCTATCTCTGAAATTTCTTTTATTCAGGGTTGGCGATCTCGCGCGGAAGGTAAAAAAGTTTAGCACGTAATTTGGTTAACATGAGATGAATCGTCGCTGTTTTCGTTGAATTAATTATAGACTACATAATCATTTCTGAAATCGAGCCTTCGAATTCAATGGTCTTGATTCGTGACTACAGCAATTGGCAAAAAGAAAAAAAAGAACAGAGAGACATGCGATAGAAACAAGTTTAAAGTTTTATCGACCTACCACCAATTCGCTCGAACTCCTTTATGCAAAACGGCGAGAAGCAACAATGAAACCGCGACTAGCTCGGAAATCGTCAGAAGCCGCATGTCGAACGGATGAGGAGCTGTAATTGCGATCGTATGAGTATGTCGTTCCGCCTTCGGCTTGGCTTCGATCTTTTAGGCCTTTGAAATTTCAATTTCGTCGAAAACTTGGATGCCGCTGTTTATTGGTCGAGGACATGTTGAACACAGTTAAGTTGCACTTTTTAATTAATTCAAATTGTATCGACGATCAACACTTTCTATGTTTTTTTCCCCGCACACATTAAACCTTCTGTTCAATGTCACACTATCGCGAAAAAATTTTCCTGCACTTGATTTAGCCTGTCATTTCAACCGATTTCCGTATAAACCTAACTCGTTTCGACGTTAATTTTGAACTTAGCGGTCCTGTATCCCGTCTTTCGATAAAGAAAGGCGAATACGCGTAAAAGGCGCGACGAGAACTACGATGCTGTCCGGCAAGCAGTCGCGTGCAAACTGAAGGGTATAGCTATACGCCAGCGGGAGCGACGGATGCAAAATCGCGGCCTGCTATATATGCGTATATATACAACAGAACGAACGGAGAATGCAACGTCGAAAAGGAAGCGCGTGCGCACAGTGCCGGAGAAACCGACGGAGGGCGGAGTCTGCCGAGCGCTCGCCAAGCCTTGATTTGACGAGACCGCATGGGGTGGACGCGCGCGGCCCCGCTCTCCGTTCGCTAGGCTCTACGTGCACGTTAAATGCAAAATCGCATCCCTAGATCTCTCGCTGCGCATGCATGTATTGCATGTATGAACGCGTACGTGGTTCGTTCTTTGAAAAGTTGGTTATTTTTGAGAAACGTAGAATTGAAAAAAACAAACAATTTTCAAATTTCAAAATAATCTTCAAAGTAATCTTCAAGTTGAAGTCAATGTTATATCTGAGATCTACCGATGTCATTGTTTACAATTGAGTAGATTTTTATGATTTAAGTTGATCTTTACTGCGTGTGAAGGATACAAATCATAATTTATAAAATTTTTGATTTTGTTGTAGTAAATTAATTATGATTCTTGCAAAGGCTTATGTATAAAATTGTTACGTATTGCTACTGAACAACTAAAACAGAACAACGAATTAAAATGTATAATGCATTTTTGAATTTGATTTATCCTTGAAAGTATTTTAATTTAACATTTGCTAGATCATTGTCAATTTTTTCAGTATATTTTTTAACGAGAGTGTCTATTCGGTGACTTAAGCGTTTTTGCGCACCACAAGAAAATAAAATTATGGGCTAGTCCGGACGGTGCAGTACACGTTTTTGCATACGCTACGGCCGTCGAATAGACACACTCTTTTTTTACATATATTTCATGATTATTAAAGTACCACTTAGTTCTTATGTTGTTTGAAATCTGACTCTCAAGTCTTTAATAGTTTTTTAATCTGAAAATGAAGAAATGTGTAGCTAAGACTCTTTTAGGTAATGAATTAACCGCGTCTGTAATCTAGAAGGTTATTTCCCACATTTCGGAAAGTTTTAAAATTTGTAATTAGAAATATTCTGAAAAAAATTTACCGAACTCCTGACTTTTTAAAGATGCGAATGAACTATTATGCACTAGTTATCGCTATAGAGCAGAAATAAAAAATGAAATGTTTGGTCATAATACTTGACATATACAAATAATTGCATTTTTTATCCAATTTTTTAATCAAAACAGCCAATGAAGAGAAAATTTCGCGTTTATCTTGATAGAAAATGTATAATTGTCATTAAACTATTGAAATGTTTTCGTGGAATCATGGCGAACACAGTAATATTGAAAAAACTACGTACTAAGTTTGAGTTTATTTGTGATAGTTTAGAAATGTGTTACGTGGACACGTAATAAGCCGATTTCTGGAGGATGAACCATATACCACTCAATGCCATTGCCCCAAAGCACAAGAGAGATTTGGGTGCACTCCTGCTGCCATAACGCGCAAACAACGATTTGTCGAGTACACGCGAGTTCGTGCACATCTGCAACAATAAAAAAAAAGAGGAAAAAAAGGGTCGTTGTGTGCCGAAAGGAGCACACGTATGTATACGGCGCTGCTTATTTGTTGTATCTTTGTATCCAGTAGCTCACGTTGATGCTTGAGATTCGTTGATGACGATGAATGACGATGAAGGAAAGAAAGTTGAGCCCTCTTTTTTGCTGCTGTTGTGAAACTCGCTATTGCAGTATATTCTGAACGGATTTTTGCAGTCTTTGTTCGAATGAAAATCAAGCAAGCATTCGTCTTTGTTACTATGATCTTTTTTCTCCACATACACGAAAAAAATTATGACTGCAGAAGATTCGGGTGAGAGACTGAGAATGCCGTGTGCTAACAATGCAATCATTAAAACTTATTAGCCACTCTCTCAGTGCGCTTCGCGCACCCCTTTTGTGCTCTCAAATTTTACTATTTATAATATTTAAAATTACTTAAAAGATAGAATATACATATTAAAAGCATGTGAGGGCTGTATTTCACACAAAGACCCGTCTATTAAACAATCAATAAAAATTATTCTCAAAATGTCCATAGACTCAAATATTTCTTCAACCGATCGCGTAGATTTAATCCAGCTGCTAATAGATCGTTCTCTTTGTCTCATTATCTACATTCACTTATCGCTTTACTGATTTTATTCTACGTTGCTAATTAGAATTTACTTTTTAATATTTCAGATAATGGTATTTGCTGGAATTGTTCACGATCTATAATAATTGGACCGTACTTTTTTGAAACAACCATTAATTCAGAAATATACACAGAATTTTTACGTCGCGTATTTTTATCTGAATTGAGGAGAGTCGCACTAAATGCCTATTGGCAGCAAGATGGTGCTTCACCTCATAATCATCGTGAAACGACGGCGTTATTGAATCATAATTTTTCAAACCAGTGTATGGGGCTGCGTGGACCCATTTGTTGGCCTTCATATTCACCTGATCTTTCGATCTGTGATTACGGTTTATGGGGTGATGTAAAAGCAAAAGTGAAGAGCATGGTATGGTAATGAAAATGGTTTTATTTAACACTTTTATTTAAAAGTACAATTTTATTAATATATTTATTCTTTTATAGAACCATATTAGCAGAGATGCGCTCGTAGCAAATATAATCGAAGTTTTCAGAAATTACCCGAGAGATAATTTGAAGCGGGGACGTGAGCAGCTCCAAAAGCGCTTCGAGAAATCCATTCAGCTACAGGGTGGATTATTTCAATTTTTGCTACGATAGATTTAAGTCATTAATAGATGTTATTAAAAAAAAAACATATTTGTTGTAATGCAATACGAATCATATCATTTGTTTGATTATTTGTTTTTTATTTAATGAAGAGGTCAGTCCTTTGATAAATAGAAGGACCCATTTGCTAAGTTGCAAAAAAAATTCATTACCTTCATTCATGCTATATTGCTTTTTTGTCTCATAAATTAAATTGAAGTGCCTATTTAAGGGCTAACAGGGGGCTTAATTATTTTTCATTTTTCAATTACAGTACTAGGCTGTAAAAGTGAAAAAAATTTTTTTTTCAAGAAAACACATGATAACTCTTTTCAATGCCCTATTTGAAAGTATTTTGTGCAGTTAGATATTTAGAAACAGTTAAGTACATCAATAGAAAGTGTGTTGACACACAACACAAGCTTTAAACACATCTAAGCTACCTGTCGTAGAAATCCAAGAGCGAGGATCAATATTATGTGGCCTATTAGGTTCCATTTTGTTCGATAGCCAATTGCCCATGGTGGCAACCAAAAGCTAGCCATAAGATGAACTGTAGCTACTTGTGTGTACAATTTTCTAGAATTTAGTTTTCATTTTTCATCATTTTCCATAAATTAATTTCACTTTGCTATATGTACAACCACTTGAAAGCTGAGGTAAAAACCTATCGAAATCGATATTTGGTTTATTTTTCTAAATTTTTTTGAGCCTTTGCAAGCTAGCTGAAAACTCAGCAATCGGGCCGTTTTGGTCACTTCCGCGAGGTGCTGGGGTAAAAGTGGTGTTTGGCCCCATATATGATTGTGAAATATATCGTGAATTTGTTTCGAAATTACCCTCTGAATTACAAACTAGATATGGTTCTTTGACATTTCATAGTGACGGTGCAGCACCATTTAAATCATCCCCGCTGTCAGTGTGGCCTATATTTACTATGTTAAATGAAATACCACTTCTATTCAGAATAGAATGAATAATTTAATTACATGCGCTCTATGGTTCAATAAATCGAAACCAGATATGAACGTTTTTTTGAAATTTTTCGTTGAAGTGATAAGCAAATTATCTGAAAAAAGTATTGACTGCTCAATCAAAGGAAATTTGATCAACATTAAAGTATATTGCATTTTATGCTGCGTAGATACGGTTGCTAGAGCACCAATGCAAGGACTCGTACAATTTAATGGAAAATATGGTTGTTATTGGTGTCTGCATCCTGCGGAATCAGCGGAAGCCTCTAAATATCCTTACGATGAAAATGCACCTAAGGTCAAGTACCGTATTTCTCATAATGATTATCGAGAAACATTGACTTATCTTTGTTCAACATTAAGGAATCCTCGTGATAAAAAAAATAAAAAAACAACGCCATCGAAGAAAATCAAAAAAACACAATGAGAAACGGCGTTCAAAAGAATCACTATCAAGTCCTGAAAAAATGAAAAAAAGGCGCATTGAACAGTCAGATTTGGGAAAAAATAGTTCTGATAGTGATTGAATTTATTTTGTTGTGTTGTTGCATGTTTTGTTTTGAAATTGTTTTGTTTTGCTTTTCTTAAATTAACTTACTAGTTTATTTATAATGATTAATTTGTTACTGAATAATTTGTTGAATTTGCTGAAAAATAATTGGCTGAAAAAATAAATTATAATAATATAAAAAATAAATATTCATTTTTCTCATAATTATTACTGTAATTGAATTTTGATTTTTTATTGCAGTCTCCAACTTGCAGCAATTTGGCCGCAATTATCATTATGTGTGAAGAAGTAAGGCCACGTTCCCGATCACCTATCATGCGTTCGCAAAACTTTCCATAGTTTGCATTTCTTTAGTGAGTTTTCAACACTTGCACAAAATTTTCGAAAAGTTTGAAAACATGTGAGCTTAGTTTCCCACACTTAATTTTTTTTAGAAATATTATATTTATCAAGAAAAACTCTGTAGCTACCGGCGAATCGTGCAAACTGCTCCATATAGTTATATAGAATAATTATATATAGAATGAATAGTTTCAATAAAACTGAAATGGACAAATTTTTTAAAAATCTAGACAGTCTGTCTAAGCATACGTTCATTCGTAGTACTGGAATGAGTACTGTGCATCGCCCACGCACTATTCTTGTCCCAAAAGGTCAAAAACTAGTGGGACATGCCACATCAGGAGAGCGAAGCAAAATTACCTCAGTGATACAACAATGTTTGATACAAACGTTAATACTTTATACAGAAGAAGACATGACAATATAAAAATAATATTCAAGGCAAAAAGAAAGAATGGATGATTGTTATGTTGTACCATATAACCCATATGTTCTTTTAAAGTATATGACTACTATATGAAGTTTGTACTAAGGTATCATGCATAAAATATTTATTAAAATATTGTTATGAAGGACATGATTGCGTGTTGGTGAAAGTTGCAACATTTCGATCTTTTAGCAATGAATATAACTTTTTTAATTGAAATAAATTTTAGTCTGACCGCAGAAAATTTCGAAAATACGTAAGTACATAGCTCCAGACCCAGTGGCAATTAATTCACATAGAGCATGCATCAAAACAAATGATAAAAGTTACAATTCAATTGTAAACATTAGTCGTGTGGAAGTGAGTCGCAGTCTTCATTCAATTTCACACGCCTCGGTGCAATAGTTGAACGTAATTTTGGTCACCTACAATACTTTGTGTCGATTTTCACCTAATATTTTTGGAAATGACAATGTCACGATTTTCATAGCTGGAAACTTTTACAAAGCAATTTTTATATGTTTTCCATTCATATTAAATTAAGAATATTGATTTCGTGATGTTTTAAGTACCTGATGTTGGAGAGCGATAGATTTTTTCAGCGGTAGTTGCAGGCTCACTTTTAGATCTCTTGGCTTTTGTTGTCTAAAAGCAGAGAGTTTAGATAAAATTAATTTTGCTGAATATACAGTGAATAATGAAAAAACTAATTTTAGCTGATCGTGCTATATTTTTCTTGATGTTTCATCAGACATTCATTTTTTTTTTGTTCTTCTCAGTTTCTGTTGGATCATATTTGCGACTTGCACTCGTTATGACTGAGAGTCTGATCGAACATCTAAATCGAGGATTTTCACTGAGAGGAAATATTTTGAAATTAAAAGTTATCCGATTGTATTTTTCATTATGTTTTTTCAAAAAATTACAATACAAATAGGTTATAATATGCAATAAGTCACTTCTACTTGTACTTACAGAAGTGATTTGTCACTTGTTGGAGCGATTTTCTCGGTATGCGTCACCTAGCGGTCGGTGTTGAAGTTCGTAAAAACAAGTTTTGGTATTTGATTAGACTGAGCTCTTTATCGACACGTAATTTGCTTCTGGCCTTGCTTTCGGTGGTTCACTCCAGTGAAAGTCTGGAAGATGAATAATTATTTATTATTTTACGAAGTGTCTATTCAGGGGAAAATTCATACAGCAAAATTCTAGATATTTTTTATTTTCGTGTACGAAAACGTCATTTTCTAGAGATCTCTAGATTTATATGGATTATTCAAGGGTTGTTTGTTTCGATCGGTTTGAGTTTATTGTACACTTTATAAATTCATTTTAATCGGTAATTTTACATTGAGATGCAAAGAAAAGATGAATAAAAAAATATCCTTTCTGCAGTTAAGTTTTGGCCTAAATTATTATTTAATTTTAAACAATCAAAATGAAGCGAACGAATTTAATTTTAAATCAGAATTAAACAAGGTCCCCGAATACGAAAAATTTGTTTATAAATTACAGATGGTTATCAAAAGATATCAGAACAATGTATAAATAGAGAAATCTGTTGTCATCATCTTTTATTAGCTTGAAATTTTAATTCGTACGAATGTTGCTCGAGTCCATAAGACACAAAATAATATCTGGGAAAAAATTTTACTTATTCAAATTCCACGGTGTATTGAATTAGATTTAGTGCAAATAGAATAAGTTAGTACAGCATTGTTGTTCATCTGACGTAAAAAACGTTTATGCAATATTTCAGATGATAATCAGAACAAAATTCAAGAATGATTCGTTACAATGACGCAATTTATAATGTACAAAAAGATTATGAATGGGGAGAAGATTACAAAAGCAACAATTGTGAGAAGATATTTGGGAGTGAAATCAATTTTATCGGACACCAAAATACTGTGCATAGAAGTCACAAAGATTTGACGTGGCACAAAAGAGAAAGAAAATTTGAACAAAAATCGATACTGCTCAGACATCAAGAAATATTCCACAGAGTTCGCAAAAATTACGCTTGTAATAAGTGCGAGAAGAAATTTGAACAAATATGGAGTATGCTTTGGCATCTAAAGACCGTCCATGATAGTCGCAAAGATAACACTTGCGACAAGTGTCAGAAGACATTCTCGCATCAGAGCAATTTAATGAGACACTTAATGACAGTGCACGAAGGTCGTAAAGATTTTGCATGCGACAAGTGCCAGAAGACGTTTGGAGAAAAATCGAAATTGATCAGACACCAAAAGACAGTCCATGAGGGTCGCAAAGATTTCGCATGCGACAGATACGAGAAATCATTTGGACATAAACAGAACTTGCTTGTACACCAAAAGACATTACACAAAGGTTACAAAGACTACTCATGCCAGAAATACGAGATGAAATTTTGACAAAAAGGGCATTTGATCAAACACCAAAAAACAATCCATAAAGGTTGCAAAGATTTTGCATGCGACAAGTGCGAGACGGTATTTGGACATGAATGGACTTGACTCAGTCATCAAGAAATGATTCATTACGGTTGTAAAGATTATCCAAGTGACGAGAGTGGAGAAACATTTGGATAAAAACAGATTTCATCCCAAAAAAACTAGGAGAAATTCCCGACGGAATATTTTTTGCGTTAGCTTAAAAGAATTTCCCCTTTTTCGACTATGATTGATTATTTTGTAATGAAAAGCTGTAATAAAAATGTACTCATGGTTGGTTTATTTACATATGATTTTGTATATAATTTTTACATTTGGAATAAATTTTAAAGCCTTTGAACGAAAATGAAAAAT
This sequence comes from Trichogramma evanescens, assembly GCA_902732785.1. Classification (NCBI taxonomy): domain Eukaryota; kingdom Metazoa; phylum Arthropoda; class Insecta; order Hymenoptera; family Trichogrammatidae; genus Trichogramma; species Trichogramma evanescens. Next base: position 716 of record CACVKI010141013.1, on the reverse strand, counting down.
TTCTTGTACGAGTTTTCCTCTCAATAGCCCAACTCATTATTTTAATCTGGAATCGAACAACCTCCTTTTTTCTGCAGCTATACCAAACCTCTTTCTTTTCACACTTTAGATGCATTTACCATCTGTTACAAATGGATAAAAGTTTAAAATGAAAGTAAAAATATCGTTCGATTTGAATTTATAATAATAAACAGTTCATAAGTATAATATAAGTATAATAACCCGAAGATAAATTTTAACAGTAAAACAACTATTCATTTTCTGACGACGAATGATTTATAATTTTTTGGCAACTTAGAACTGGAGCGCTATAGAATCGCACCGAGCGGACACGGCATGGCACACCGTGTGTCCATACTCTTTTCAAGATAGAATAAATTAATAAAAATCCTGATGAAGCAGATATCCTTGTGTTTTCAAATATCGAAGTTGTTTTAAATTTTTGTTTATAAATGAAAAAATATTGGAATCTCAGCTTTTTTACTTTGCAACAAACTTATGATATACTTTTATTGTGATGTTCTATTGGATTTTAATACAAAGTGTCAAATGCCGAAGTTCCAAAAGGAAAAAAAACCGCTGCCAATGTATTGGCAAGTAGCTTCCTCACATTTTTTTTTCAACTTATATTAATATCATCTTTTCTTACTTATTCACAAAACCGTTTTAATCAATCTAGTCAATTTTTCCAAGTATAGTCAATTTTGACCCGTTAT
>CACVKI010141010.1:0-21150 GCA_902732785.1 Trichogramma evanescens | reverse complement strand
TTACATATGGGTCAAAATAATACTTTTTTACAAAACCGTGCGCACGTATGTCACCGATCTTGACGCGCTTTTGGTATGTTATAGTACATGGTAAACAGGTCTCAAAAACAAAATTTTAGACCCCCTCCCCCCTCCTAACCACCACTTCCGGTATAAACGTCTATTTTCTATTTATATTCATTCTGAAGCCCTGAAGTAATTAAAAAATCTGAAAAAATTCATAAAAATATTTTTCAACAATCCAAACAACCTTGAATTTTTTCAGATTTTTTGAGTGCTTCAGGCCTTCAGATAAAATCATTAAAAAATTCTGAAAATCGAGATACAGCGATATGAGCCGATATAGAACTCCGAAATTTTTTCAGTATTTTTTCGCAATGAAAAACATAACCTCAATTTTTTTCAGATTTTTTCAGATTACCTAACACACCTTTTGAAGCAAAAAACCGCTTTTTTGAACGAAAATAATTTTTTTAGGACGATACGGAGCCTCGAAAAATCTGGAAAAAATTTTTTCTTGTTTTTCTCATCAAAATAATTAATTAAAAATAATAATTAATCAAAATAATTTTGTTCGGATTGGCTTAAAATTTTAACTGAATACTCTTGAATATATATAGAATCGAATAAGACATTAAAAAGAAATATCGAAAATTTTCTCGAAAAATACTATACCCCCCCCTTTAAGGCACGAGAGTACACACTTAGTCGGTATTTAATATCAAATTATTTTGTCCTCGTTTTTCTCAATAAATAATGAATCAATTATCTTGAATCTTTGTATTTAGGTTTAGGAAGTTGATACAATTGTGTCCGCAGTCTCGTTTTCACGGAATTGTCTCATAAGCTTACACAAATTAACTTTTTTGGTATATTTTGTTCATAGAGGTTATGAAAATCAGAATACAACAATAAATTTAATTTACTCAAAAATCTGGAAAATTACGTAAAAACAAGAGAACAGGCATAATCGTATAAATCTTCTAAACGTAATTACGAAGTTTCAAGATAATTGATTGATTATTCATTGAGAAAAATGAGGACAAAATAATTCGGTACTGAATACCGACTGAGTGGGTATGCCTTGCCCTTAAAGGAAGACGACTTCGCTTCGCTCAGCATCAATATTATTATTTTTTTTTTAGTATAATAAACAATTTTCATTAATGTCAGATAATATTGGTGAATATAACCTAATAATAATGATGTTCACTGAACGATATAAGAACATATTATTTCATATAATTATTATATTTAAAAACTCAACGAAGTTTGAAAACCAAATGAAATTTTACGCAGGCCTCAAAGATGCAGTATGCCGACCTGACACTGAGGATCAATCGCCGCGTACCGCCCAACTGTTATCAGCCCATACCCATGCAGCGACCGCAACTAGTGCCCATGTCGACGTTGCCGCGCAGGCTGCCCTCGTCCATTGGAGAGACGTCGCTTTACGCCCAGGTGCAAGGCAAGTCAATTTACATACCGCCACCTCATCCATACCTAACGACCGTCAGATCAGCCTCAGTTGACGAAACGACCGCTGAGACGCCTCTTATTGGTTGCGACAATAAGGTTTGTTTGTTAGAAGATTTATAACTGCATCGACGATATTTCTTTGAAAGCAAAATAATTTAACTCGATCTTTATTCATTCTTTCGATAGATAACAACAATCACCGAGGCAGCCAAGTCATGGCGCAATGATCCATCCAACGGTACGACGACGTCGACGACAACCACATGACTTACAGAGGACTCCGAGGGTCACATCGTTTCTGAGACACTCAACACTGTTCTCTAAAATAATATGCAAACGAAAAATAAGCATCACTTGGCTGTAAGCATGTAAATTATTATACATATTAACAGATAGATCATACATTATATAGAGTACTACGAGATATTACTAAATATGATAGTTACGCCGACCTAAACGTCCACTGATGATCATAATGGTGACGATTAGGATAAATCGTCGTTGATGATAATAAAGAGTTCATAATATATGATTGATAATCATGACAGCGACAGAAGATAATAAAGTCAAGTTTTTTGTAAAAAAAAACTTATTCCGTGATAGTCGAGGAGTTGTTTTTGTACAAAGTATTATTGTCTATCGTTCAATACGACGCAATACTGTTTGCATTGCTCGTGTTTATATATAAATAAATAAATAAAAATAAATATATACATGGCTGATTCTCTGAAAAATTAAGCGACCAAAAATGTTTGTTTTTTTTGACATGAAAAACTTGTTTTTGATGTCACTCATGTTCCCAAATTTCATTAGAATCTTTAAGACCTTCTATCATTTTCGGGAATGTTCAAATTTTGAGCCTCTGAAAAAAAGTAATACACAGTCTCAAAGATTCTGATAACATTTGAGGACACATATGACATCGAAAACAACAAGTTTTCCATACCAGCAGGGAGAAAAGTTTTTTGACACTTGATTATTCACAGAGAATCGGCCATTTATATAATATTATATTAGCTGTCAGAAATGTATATATTACATACATATACGTCGTACCATATAATATGATATAATGTCGTATATATTTTTATTTTCTATATTTTCCTTATAAATAAAAAAGATGAATTTATACGAATTAAATATATATTGAAATGAGAGTGAGTGTAAGATATTGTGATTGCGTTAATATTTCTGTAAAACGATCACGTATGAGAGTGTTGTTATTGAAATAATAATAGCATTGTGTATCATATGTTTATAATTGAAAGCAAAAATAATCGCCTATGCTTATCTGATAAATAAAATTATATAGTTGCATGCGTATAATGCATTTCATTCGTGACCGAAATTGGTCTTTTGTAAAATTGTTCATGTATGTGCCTATTACGTTCTAGAAAAATTTACTCATTCAAATTTGGATAACATCGTCGACCGTAATGATTAATCGCGTACTCCTATTTAACACGTTTGTTTGTATATATTTTTTTTAATTTTTTCTTACGAGAATTATAACGGCTTGAAATGGACTTATAATCGAAAATTATTTTGATTTACTTTTGGAATGTATTTTTCTATCCCTTTCCACTGCATTTTTTCAAAATTCAAAATTCTTATTTATAAAAAAGGATACCATTGTTCCGTTGAGTTTTTTTGTAAATTTACATATTTAATTTTTGTTAAGTTTTCTGGTGTTTTATGTTATTCAAAATTGCGTTAACATATCGTAATTTTCGAAGCAAACCATTTATTCACTTCATCAATGGTTCCAGTCATTACTTTGACTTGAATGATCGAATCCATGGATTGCTGTACGGTCTGTATATAAACTAATGTTTCAGAGCGGCTTATTGGTTCAATTAAATCAAAAGTATTAAAATATAAAAAAATTCAATGTAAAGAGGAGGGAGGGAAATTTTTTCGATTTTAAACCCATATTAAGCCCTTAAGTTATTTCATCAATTCACATCCTCGAACTTTTTTGTAATTAATTAATTTATTTATTTATTTATTTTTACTAGTTTTCATAATTGTCTTATATAATTGTCGAACACGGAATAATTTTTTGAAATATCTCTATCATTTTGTAATCAACAGAAAACCTGTAAATCCGTCCGGTCAAACTATTAAGTTCATTAAATTACATAAAAATTAAATATTTGACTGATTGTAATCGCTGCTAAAAATTATTTTTTCGTGACAAGTAGATCCTTTCTACAAAAATCATTTCTACTGACATTTTTTTCTAAAAATTTTTTATATCTAAACAAACGAAAGTTGAAATCGTACGAATAATTATTTTTGATTTGTATAAAGACTGATGAGAGGAAAGTAATAAACCCGAAGCACGTGAATGACGAACGAAAATGATTGAGATATTGAGAGTCCTGCTGTTTTTTAAACTGAAAATTCATTGTTCTGTACTCATTCAGATATACATAAGTAGACTTAGTTACGATTTTTACAACTTGTAGTGCCATTGTTACCTTGATCTTAATAATTATGAAGTATATATAAATTAGCAAAACGAGAAAAGCTAACGTATATGTATTCTCATACTCAGTATGTTAAATGATGTCACCATGTTTTATGTACATTAATTTAGTCCTATGCTACTCACAATTCCAAGTAGAATGTAAAATATTTTTTGTATTAATAGTTATAAGTTTGAATATATGATTAAGATTGTGTACTTGATTATAATGTACAAAATACGATACTTATTACTTTATAGTTTGAGAGCTTGTAATAAATACTAAGTACAAAGAAAATTAAAAGTTAGTCGAAAAATTTATAATATGAAGATTTGGCAAAGATAAATTTGGTCATGATTAGTTAAAATTAGTTTCTCTCGCTATAACAAACAATAAATTTTTTGAAAATTCTACGTTCATTTAAAAATCATTTCAAGTCTTTGGTAATGGTATTTAAAATTAAAAATCTATCAAATATACATAAAAATATATCTTTTATGTATATTAAAAGACGTTAATAATATCAAGAATAAAATAGTATTATGAAAAAAATGTACCATTTCAAAGAAAAAAGAGTGATTGATTTATAAGCAACTTTTTTGAGAAGATGAAATTGTTTATTAGCAATTGAATTGCTTATCTATACTTTTATCAATACTGCTTACCCACAAAAAAATTCATGAGCTAGATTTTTAATATCAATAAAGATTGTAAATCTTAGAGAGTTATAATTCAAAATGAATGATCATATTATATTCTTGTTATAATATCATAAGTATATTTCTGTACTATGAAATTAAAATTGTTTGATAGGTAATCAATCAGCGCTTGTATAATAAAAAAATTTCATTAGACTTTTGTGAATCAAAGAACTTTTCAAAACAAAATAAATAAAATAATGTACCTATAATAGAATAAAAACAATATGAAATCATTTTAGAACTGTTCACTTTTTTCAACAACTTTACTATTTCAGTAAAAAATTAATTTTATTATAAAAATTTGATAAAAAAATACAGTTTATCCGATTCATATATACAAAGTTTATGTATATGTATATTCTGTTAAGATATGATCTTAACAAGAATAAGTATAAATAAATTAACAATAAATCTACTTTGCTACTTTCAAGTCGATACACGCTTCATCATCAATATCTAAATCTTGAGGAGTTTCTTCAGAGTTAATTTGTTCACCATCAAAATAAAGTTTGATTTTTGATGCTGCAATTTTCAATTCTTCTGAACATTTTTGAATCAACAAATTGAAAGGTTTATCTGGTTTCAATGTCATTTGTAGAGTTTTTTTATCGAATGTTTGAATTTTGATTTTAATCGAGTCATCAATTGGACCTTGTTTATTTGCATTATTATTTTTAGAGTTTCTAACCAATTCCGCACTTAAAATTCCTCCCTCTGTAATAGAAAAGTTGTTCATTTTTCATTCTAAATAATGTAGAAAATGATTATAACAATAATAACATACCAAACATATCCACTATTGACCAATTAATTGACGTAGGGGTATCAAATGGATTAATCGGTTTTTCTTTTCTTGTAATTAAAACTTGATCTTCTGGCACTTTTTCTAAAGTAGCAAAGTGCTTGAATATTTTTTGGAATGTTTCAGTCTATGAAAAAAAGATTTTTTGGTTACATTTTATTCATATTCATTTTAATTATTTTATTATGATGTAAAACTTACCATAAAAAGACTGAATCTCACAACATCTCCAGATCTCCATACGATTCTAATAGTTGCTTCATAATCATCTTTAGTCTCATTTTCAGATGCGGGTGGAGATCCAATAAGCACATAACTATCATCATCATTAGTTATATTCAAAGAATCATCAGCAATAGAATTATTGGCTTGTTCTTTTGGTTCATTACAATCATCATCACTGCTGAGATCAACACTGTCAGTTATTTCAGCAGAAGCTGCTGCTGCTTGTTTTGGAATCTGTACATAAAAAATTCATTGAATTCGCAAAATTAATTTTCAATTTCTCAAAGTTAGTGTACTTACAGCGCCATTGATTCTATTAGAATTTCTTGTAGATCTAGAAGTTTGACGGGTATTTTTCTTTTCATTTGTATTCAAACTATTGTGAGCTGCGGTAGATTTTTTGGTTGTCTTTGCTTTTTTTGGTTGCTCTTCTTCTTCTTCTTCTGAATCATCTGTTATTACTATATTTTTTTCTGCTCGACTTGTATTAGGAGATTTTCTAGGTAAAAATAACATTTTTTAGTAACGCAATTTTTAAAATAGTAACAAAATATGAATAAAACTTACTTTTTTTGTGATGGAGGATTAAAATCATCATCACTCTCATCAGAACTGTCTTCCCTCATTTTTCTTCTACTTCGGCTATTCAACGCTATCAAATAAAAAAGTAATAAATATTTTTGAAAAATTGTATTTCATTTTGAATGTATATATTTTGAACTAACCTTTCAATGCAGTTGCAGCACTTGTGTACAGATTATCATCATCTGATGAGCTACCACTATCAGATAATTCCATTTTTTTGATAATTACTGTATGAAAAATGAAATATTATTGTTTTCAGGAAATTACTTTTGATTTCTGTTGGTGAAATTATATCAACTTGTCGTATCTAACCTTGAAGGATCTAAATGGTAATTATATTTATCACAGCAATATTATGCTCTGATTTGTGAAAGTAGTTGCTTCGTGTAAATAGGAGTAAATAAATTATAAATTTAACTTTTGTTATTATGCACTTAAATTGTCACTTAAATACTCATAAAAACGTCAGTTTTGACTGAAGGATACTTTAGAAGTATAGTTTTACGATTGGCGCCGAACTCGAACGAGCCACGGGCACGGCTCACGAGTCACGAGGTGCCGTCTTCTTGTCAGTTGTCTTACAAGATGCGCATGCGTGAATAAATTAAAGGCGGGAAAAGAAAAAAGTACCATATTGGTAACTATAATCTTTTTATCAATAAATTCTTGAAAAGAAATAAAATTGCTGTCAAACGAGATAAGTCCCAAAAATAAAATAAATCAATTTCACAAGAAGTATTTATGAAAGTGAATTCTTGGAAAAAATCGTGAGAAAAAATGTTATTATTGATTTTAACAATCTTTATTTTATTGAGACTAGGAATCTGATTAGTCACTCAGTGAAATTGGCACAGACTTTATTCATAAGCGTATAAAACGGAGATAATTAGATGTTTTTGAATGAATGCAAGTTGATAATAGACGAGCTTCGTTGTAACAATCATTTCAATAATTCGAAAAACTCATTTTTTTCTTTACGTTTCAGCTTGACTTATAATGTTTGCTTTATACAATACACATATAAGATGATGATAATCATATCTAAATTCAAAAGAATTTATCACTTCTTGCATTGTTGATTTCTTCAAAGTATCAAAATGACTGCTGACGTATTTTTTTATTATTTCATATTTTTTTCTTTAAATATAGAAGGAAGAACGAATAGAGAACGGATGCTCCATTTTCGTTGTGACAAACATACACACATTAGATAAATTGAATTTCACTTACAAATTTATTTAATTTATTTTGTTTTTTCTGATAATTTCTACAGAAAAAAGTTTCTTTTGTTTTGATCCATCTTCATTGATTACGCTCATCATAATTATACACAATGCAATCGTCAGCGGATACCGCAATGCCATATCATATATACTCATAAAGTGTTCACGAAGGACTCATATTGTTAATTTGTGTTATCAAGTATAATATATAGTATTTATTCTTTCATGTCTACAATCATTTACATTTAAATTCATACGAAGTAACGATTCCACCTCTTTTATGGAATCGATATAGGTATATATTTATATATATGCACATTTTTTAATTATTCACATTCACGCAATTATAATGTTTCTTATTTATACATTTTTTTTATATTACAACAAAATTATACGAATTATTTGAATTGGTTATTTTTTTTTCACATAACAATATCGTTTTTCCCTGTGGTACATGAGAATTTCATTCTTTTTCCTCTATGAAAATTATACATTTCATTATATTTCTTTCGTTACATCCAATCGAATCTAAATGATGATAGTGCACTTTTACATATATGTTACATGTATATTATAATTATGTGTAAGCAGTTGGAAAACAAAGTATGCCTTTCGCTTTTACTTACTCTCTTATTTTTTGAAAAAATAAGTGCAATTGAAGCATCAATATTTTCAAATCACTATCTTTTGACACAGTTTATATTATCGTAATTTTGCGCGTTTTGTTATCATTTTTTATGTTCAAGTCCTTTTTAATATATTCAAATTTCAACAATGTACATAATTATGAAAACAGCGCGCTTTGTTATACATTTTTTTTCTTGTCTCGTTTATATACACATTTATAAATCGCTTTTCTTCGAGAACCAAAAGAATGTCTCCGCGACAGCAGATTATATATATTTGTTATAATATATTTCCATTCAGAAGATGGACTTAAAGACAAAGTACAACAATTAACTACACTGAATCTTAAAAATTTGTCTTTTTTATTTTTTATTTTTCTCTTACACTTTCACTCGCACATAATTCTTTATAAATTACTTTTTTACCGAAGCAAATAGAATTAGGGTGCACATACGTCACCTGTCGCTGTTATTATTATAATTTTTTTTGATCTCATTATTTTTTACAACATTTCGCTCTCTCGCACATTTGGTGATTTATAATAATTACTGCATAATAATTACAAATATAATCGCTTATGAATTACAATGATCAAGTAAATAGTATAATTAATAAAGTTCTCGGCGCATTTGTAGGAAAAAAGGGTCGAGAAAAGAGTTCGATAATAAAATCTGGCCAGAAAAGTTAAATATATATACGTAACAAATCTCGCTCTATCACATACTCTTGCTCTTTCTAGATTTACATATATTAATAATCACTTAAAAAGTATGACAATTATTTTTTAATTATAAATAACATGGTACATACAATGAATTGAACTTTTATACAAAGGAGATAGGAAAAGGGGAAGGAAAGATCGATAATAAAATCTGGCCACAGAGTTTAATTTTTTATTCGTATCGAATCTCACTCTATCACATACACCTGCTCTTCTATGTAAATAGAAGAATTTTTCTTCATTATATTTGACACAGAATTATAATAAATGTATTTTGCACCTAAGCAATTTTAAATTCACATTTTCAACGCTCTCTCTTCATACAAGCAGGATTGTCGCGGTTTAGGGTCTTTTTCATCCATGCTTGCTCACGAATTCATACTTTTTGTGTCTATTATTTATATATTTTTCAAGTTACTTTTTTTTGTTTTTTGGAATTATTTACGAGAAAAGATTTTACCCTTTTCAGCATCGAACTTTATTTCAGTTGTTAAAATCGCTTTATTTGGCAAAATTTCAATCTTATTATTGTCTTAACAAAATAACTCTGAATAGTCATATGGAATAAGATGAAAAATGAACATTACTTATTTTATGGATGACAAATTTTCAAGAAGTTATCCTTGCAATATTGACTCGTGAGCTGAATGTCGAATGAGTATTTGATAACTTGTGATTATCAACAAAATTGGCGTGTGTGGTTTATATTTTAAGTGTGATGAGGTCTAACCTACTATTTTCTCATAAAAGATCCGGTCACAGTAGTAACTTAGCTAAAGTAGACAACCAATGTGTCCTTTTTATATATGTTTTGTTCAATTCCTCGCATAAGATGTGTGTTACTTTTGTACAGCAGTAGGTTATTTATTTCTTTTGGTTCTTATTGATACATTTGTAGGTTTCTTTTGTATTTATAAGCTCAACTATTTTTTTTATTAATATATCCGACAGAATGAAAAAGACCCGCTGAAGGGTCTTAACAAATGACATGAAGGTTGGGAAGGATCATTTTGCTTAGTGATCTAAGCATTCATTCAAGCGCACAGTAGGACTATTTATTTATTTGACTGCAATGACGTTTTCATACGATAGTATGTAATTCAATGGCTGGCTAAGAACTAAATTATTGATGCACAGTATTTGAATTTTTCCACAATTTACTTTTAAACCTTCAAATAGATATTTATGCAAACATTGTCATGATTAAGATTTACAATAATGATAATACCAAATAAATGGACAACTACCCTCATTCTAAACGAATTTTAGCGTTAGTTCTTTGCATTGAATAATTCAAGCAAATGTTTTATGTACGAATACTTATTCTCGAAAACTTTCGTGCATAATATAGGCAGTGAGAAAACATGGAGTAATGCGTGTAAAGTGCTGACAGTCTAAACAAACTTTTCGTACTTTGGCACACTCTTATATGAATTTTCCATCATCGTAAATTTTTTTTAATACGTTCATATTGAATCGCTCACCCTTTTTTATTACCAAGAATAATGAATAGTTTGAGTACTGAGACTTGGTAAAGTCAATAAATGACTCTTTTCTGAATGTCATTCTGCTTATGAACTTTCTTTTATTAGCAAAATATCATTTTTGAAGTCACGTAGAAATGATTTGATTTCTTTGCAAAATAAGCATCAATTATTTTGACATTGAATTTATCATTATCATTACATTATAATTATTACAATTAAAATCATCATAATTATTATTTTTTTTATTATTTTTACGATTACCTATAATATTACTATTATCATTTTAATAATTATTATTTTATATCAACAGCTGCAAATGTCATATTTTAAAATACACAATTTTCGCTTCATGTATAACATTGCTCGTGTCTAACTCTTAGATTTCGCACTGTTATTTATTGTTATACGTTGTAGAGCATATAGATATATATCGTTATACAATCATTTAAAGTTTAAAAAATGTAACTATTTCAAGAAAAATATTTACTCAAATATAGAGTCTAAATACCATTGTTACCGTTTATTAAAATCACTTGCATCGCATGCATCACTATACAATGTTATATCCATAATCCATATGATTTTGAATTTTGTCGAATTATACTCAGAGAGTACACACTGTTGATGTAAGTCGTTATACCAGATCTCATAATTTTTTTTATATTTATATATTTTTTTATAGAAGCTGCTAAATTGATTTGTGTATGGTTCTGTTAAAAATTTTTTTTCACCTCAGAAAGCGTTTGCTACCCTCTACTTTCATTTACGCTGATTTTTTAGGGTAAGATTAATTTAAATCGATCTCTTTAATATTTATAAACTACATATCTATCATCACGTTATGTCTTTTTTCGTTCTCTCTATCGCCAGTATTTAAATATCATAGTTTGAAGTCAACGATTAGTTACCAGAACACAAGGCACTTGACTTACATATAATTTTTTTGTTCATTTTACGTAATATGCATATACATTCACAAATAAATTTTTACATATTTTCAGAATAGTTCGGTGTTGAATTAGCTTTCAAAACCCGCCAGTGTGACGCTCTTGTGATTTTTTTGATGAAACTCTTTTTCGATTAAAATACTATTTTCTCGCAAAGTTTTAATAAATGCTCTTTTTGTGTTTTAAAGACTTTGAGTATAGAGATGAATACTGGTGGCTCGATTAAAAATAATATGCGTCAGTCATTCGTAATATTCATAGAAGAAAATAGTATGTCATTATTCATTACATATATACTATATATGCAATGCTATAATAATTTATATAATATATATTTTTATATTCACTAATTTATAATATACAACCATTTATAAACGATATAAGGAAAATTTTTTTATCCATTGATCTGAGTATTAAAACCATTTTTTTCATTTTTCGTAGCAGTTTATTTAATGTTTATTTTCAAGTTGTCTGTATTGTGTTTCATGCTTTAATTTAGACTAGTTTCAGTAATATATAATACTTTTTCATAAAATTTTGTTTCCTTTTTTATTATGTCATAATAATTATTTGATTATAAATTTTTTGATGCACTTGTTTATTTTTCTCGCACATACGATTAATTTGGACAATTATTTATTTTACAATCAAATTTTTTGCTTTCAAGAGTTATAATAATTTTCAAATCGATATTATAGTAAGAAACAGCAACCTATGTAAATTGCACAATGAAAATTAATTAATAAGTCAGTTCAAAAAAAGAAATGGTCAAAAAATTACCGATCATCATAATTTACTCTTTAATGTGTTTGGATATTATACCTTTTTACACTTATTTTACATTTTACTCACAAACTGCGATGAAAAATTTCTTTGACGCTTTCTTCGAAAGAATTAATTTTTTTTTGCGATAGAGAGAAAATGTGTTACATTTATTATTTTCTATTAGACGTAGTTTTTTTTTCTAATTAATACATAACATCAAGATATTATCTAGTAAGTCCAAAGTACTTAGACTACAATTTTCATTTATTATTCTACTGCTTAGTTTCACAGTGCTTTTTAATTTTTTCTCTGTACATGTTTTTCTCTTTATAAGATACTCTGACAGATTTTACAGCATTTGCACGAACATATATCATGTATTTATTCATTCATGTATGCATAAGAATTACAATATTTTTTCATATCCACTGGATAATGACCTATAAATGATGTGGTATGAAAGTATTCGTCTTGTGTACGTACGCAATATATATAATATATGTACTAACGTTATATCATATAAACATCCTTTAGACGTAATACTGATTTGCAAAAATCACTTTTTGCTTTATACATTATATGTATATGTGTAAGTATGTATATATGACTGAAACTGTTCAGTGTAATTTGTTCAATGACTGGTTTTTATCGTTGAACGTTCTTTTCTTATACATTTCATGTTTTGGCTTTTTATATTTGACATTGCCTTTGTATTGATTCATTTGTTGGATTTTTCATTGTTCGCGGATATTACAATTTGGCTTGTTTAAATCAAAGTCCGTTTGTAAATGAGCCGTTTTAAGACTTTTCGATATTCGTTACCTTATCGCACTTGAAATTGACTCGATAGATTTACAGAGTTAATTTACAAAGATAAAAAATGAACACATATACTGAGATATTCACATGAGAGATGGAAGTATAGCTATTCGAATAAAGAGACTGACATGACCAACTAGCAGCGTATTGATTCAAAACGAGTTAATTCGTTTGTACTGTTAGTATTTTAACTCTCAAACTAAATCAGCTAGTATTGTCAGCTATTTTTTCATGAGCATGCATTGAATTATAGTTTGAATTAAATTAGATATAGTTATTTATTGCTTAGTAGTGAAATTATTCTCATAGTCCTTAATATTCCCTCAGTACCGGGCACTTATATAGATAATGATAATGAAAAGTTTAGTAGACGTCTCTAAAACATGCATTACATTCAATTTTTTCACTTTTCCTAAGATGTATGATAGAATTAATGATTGTTTTTAGCTAATAGTATTCAAGAAGATAAAACTACTTTAAGACATCAATACATTATTTTCCAGTAAAAAGTTTAACATCTTATTTCTAAATTTCTAGATTTTAATATACAAATGTGATGGAAGAACGTGTTCAATATTTCAATGCAAAAAACTGGCGAGAGACGTAATCAATTTCAAAACACAATCGAGCTATCAAAAAAGAATATAATGTTATAATAATAATTTGCAAACAAATTAAATTTTTTTGTTTTTTATAAATTTGATCAAAATTATTTACAAATCAATTGATTAAACGGTTTCCATTCAAGTTGCTTTGATGAATGCGTCTTCTACTTTCTAGCTAAGTATCCATTAGATCTAAGAAAAGCTCGATTTGATTATCGAAAGGCTACGATATATTTTATCAATAAAGTGAAGCTTTTAATTAGAGAAATATTTCATATATATGTAAATGAGCTGATCGTGTCTACTTAATGGTATGCCAAATCAAAAATTTATCAACCTGATATTAAATAAAAAATTTGGAACGTTGAAAATCTTGAACGACCGTACTAGAACGTTTTTAAATTTAGTTTATATAATAATATATATAATAATAATAGTTAATGATTGATTTTAAGCATTCGATACAGATCGGGAATCATACATTAATTAAAATTTTGTATTATATAATTTTAAGATAATAATTCAAATACATTAATTGTGCTTTTCGTTTGGAGGGATTCTTTTGTACAACCTATATAAATATTTTATTTTGTGTTCTACAACATTGCTTTGTTCAGTAAGTACCCTCGCTTAATTTTTTTACAAATATATTCAAAGTTTGATTTTTATTTTTTTCATAATTCTTTGTACAATGCATGCCATCTCCAGCCTATTTGATCATTGTTTTGATACAAATTTTGAACTGAAAAGCACAACATTTAAACCATATGAAGAATTAGGTCTAACCAATGAAATGTTTACTCTAACACTTGCACTAGTTATTTTTTTCTCATAAATGTTTTCAAGCGTAATTTTCTAAAGTACAATGTATTGTCTTTGAATGATATGTTTATTTTCCATTCATTATTTATTTTTTAAAGTAGTTTTTTACTTATAAATAAATAACACCACAAGTAAATTGATTATTAACAAATTAAAAAAATAATAAGGTTTTTAATTTATGGACTCTGGTGGCTGGCATGTGTGTACAATTTTCATCACATTTTAATCCGAATAATTTCGTCGTTATTTTTTTCAACATTTCCTTAATTCAAAGGCAATTTATGACGAGGATTTTGCATTGACGCGTATGAAAAATGTCAGGCATCCGTTTGAGGATTATCTGATATGGTATTTTAATTTATTCAGCGAAAGGCTTCTCGTATTTACGTTTTTCAAGGTTCGTAGAGTTTATGTTTCATGACATGTTTAACAATGAATAAACAATTTGAATCGCACGTTTTCCGTTTCACTCTTTACTAATAAATATATAATCTCTATATCGTTAAGGTATTCACATATGTTCATAATTTTTTTTCTCCACCTTGTATTTTGGACCGGATATTTGATTTTTGATAAATCATGTCACTAGTTAATTCATAAAAAAAAATTTCATGCATTGAACAAAAGTTTTTGAGAAATTTTTGTGGGATATGTCAATGAAAATGTAAATAAATTAAAAAAGTTAGTGAATCTGTATGGATAGAATCTAACAAAAGAATAAATAAAGAAGCTAGAGACGAGAAATAAAATGCAAAGTTATGTAATAACAAGATTAATAAATTGAAGGTATGAAGGACTAGACTTTTTTGACGATCGACAGGATGGTCTGTAAATTATGAATTTAAATCACAGCTTGACTATACGTCGATTTTTTGAAATCAACATACACGGCTTTTGATTTCCGAGAATCATCAATCAATTGTATAAATTTCTAATTTTTAAATACGTTACATTTAATTAAGAAAACATTAACAATGTGTAATTAAGTAATATAAAAAACAAAAATACCTATCGGAAGGTAATTAACAAGAATCATTCAACAGGATTAAAAATAAAAATATAATTGCAACAACGTAAAAAGGTACGTATTCAAAAATAACTATAATGGCCGCGAGTCAGGCAAGTAAAACATTGCAACTGCACACTGTGATTAACAAAAAAATATATTAATATTAAGTTATTAATAAAAACAACTGGCATTAAATGAACAAACAGTTAACTTACAGACTACATTATGAATTCATAAGCTTTTGGTCAAGTATTATGTACATATATCCGTGTAGGAAATTTTCAGTCACTAGGTCCGTTATAGAGATTTTAAGTCGAGTAAGATCGATAGTAAAAGTAAGACTTTGTTGCTAAGCGACAAAAAGATGATCGATGTAGAAGAAATTAGAGTTAAATCTAAATAGTTTAATAGGCGAAGTGCTAGAAAGACGCAACAGGTAACAATGATATCTTTACGTGGCACCATGTTTTCGAGATTTCTATACTCTCTCATATTTTTTTAAAGGACGTTTTCGTTTTTTTTTTTTTTTCATAAAACTTGGTAACTTTTATTGTTCCGAATCTCGCGATTTGAACTACTTTTCTTAGGTCGTGTGTTCAACAGTTGGTTGTTATGGGATTTTAGGCCGTCTCGGTCCTAACTTCAGCGATTTTAAGTTATCATTATGTTTTGATTAAATTTTATTTTTGACGTTTTATTCGATTCTAGCTTTTTTAGGCTCTAACGTAACTTATACATATATCAGGCCTATAACGTTTTAAAACTTAAAACATTAGTAAATATCGTACAAATTGTTCTAATTGTTCAAAAATAATTTGAATACAATTTTTATTCCTTTAGCTATATGTATATCTCTCATTGGATTTACATCTTACTTCGCATACGCGTAAACCTATCCTACGTAAATATTTTATGATACACTAATCAAGTGTAAAATTAGCATTTAGGAAAATCTTAAAAAAGTTTTAACTCTTTGGATATATCATCGATTTGATGAACATAAACAACCTCTGAGGTCATCTAAAATTAAGTTATGCTTTAATAAATGTACACGATTGTACATTATATCGCTCATAATTTTCCGTAATGTACTTTTAAGTAAAAAATATGAAAACCCATCAGATAGCCACAGTAAAATTGAAAGAGATTTTCAACCTTGAAACCTTTTCAAAGACATAATTCAATTTGCATACGAAGGCTTTTGATGTTCGATTCAAGTATCTTGTGTGCGCTGAGTAGCTGCGAATTTCATTTTACGGCGGGTGAAGACGAGGTGGATTGTGCCAAATTTGATTCGAGTTACAGCCACCGACACCCATCATCGCTAATGGTCGATGATGCTGCTGATGTTGATGCTGCTGCATATGCCCATTCATGCTAATATGATGTTGATGCTGTTGATGATAATCTTGGGCGTGTATCGTCATATGGCTTTGGGTTGGAATACAGCTCATGCTTTGGTGCGACTGAGTTGTTTGCAGGTGATGTGAGTTATGCATCATCTGCTGCTGCTGATGCTGTAGATGATTTTTTTGTTGTAGTTGTTGCTGCTGCTGTTGTTGTTGCAATTTTTGTTGCTGTTGTTGATGAAGTTGCTGCTGCTTTCTAGATTCCTGCGCCATTGAATCGGGCATGGGTATGGGACGGTGCGATTTCATGTGAGCACTTCTGCTTTTCACTTTGTTGAATACTCTGAAGATAAGAATATTATTGGTGAAAATACTACAAAACAATTCTATTTTTATTATAAAACAAAGTCAAAATCGAAACTTGTACTTCACAATAATTGTAATTTTCATAAATCGACAAGATCCGATTTTGACAAGATCAATTGTATTTTAATGAGTTTGCTTGAGTAATATTGATTTCACAAAGATTTACTGTTCATTACAGTTAAAAATGCTGTTATATTTAATTAAAACAGAAGCAAACACATTGATTTCAGTTGAAAAAATGTTCAACAAAAAGTTATTAACATGCAAATTCACACAATATTTACCACAAGTGACGAGTACTATCTGATGACAAAATTATTTTTCACGGAAAATAATAGTTTTCAAAAAATATTTATATGTTTATGAAATAATGATTGCAGTATTAACATTCAAAATATCATTCATAATATGAGAATGAATTAAATAATAGAATGTTCAAAACTTAAAAGTATGCCAGGTTACATTAAAAGCATTGTTATATTCAAAGCGTAATAGCAAAGCATGAGCAACAAGCAGATTTTCTAGCAGCATTGTCTATTTTCAAGCAAATATAAGCAGCAAAATGGATTTGTGAGAATGTATGTCAGTAATGTTATAATCATGTGTATTGAATGAAATATGCACTGATATATAAACGAAAAAAGACGTGAACCGTTTTACAGACGTAAAATGCTCTGCATCGGTGATTCGTAAAAATGATAAATAAATATAATGTATGTGACGTGAAACCAAAATTAAATATTTTCTCTATTTCTCGTATCTTTGATCGTCACTTTTTCCTCATGATAGAAACATGTCAATGTAAAAATCGACTGCTTCTTAACTAATCAATTGATTTTTTTTGTTCACTAAATGAGACGAATTTCAGATGAGAGATTTAGAGACTTACTTCCCGCAAATCTTGCAGGGGTAGTGGAGTAGGGCAGTAGTTGTACTAGTCGTAGTATTAGTAGGCGTAGGTAGTTGTTGCTCTGTACGAGTGTAAGTTTGTAAATTGGTGTGGTGGTCGATCGTTGGATAGCTGGCGGTACAAGGCAGTGCAGCAGCCTCGGCCATGCGATGACCGCTACTCCCAGTGGTAGCAGTCATGGCTGCTTTTACGTTTCCGCTAAAGCTCTGGATAACAACAAACAGAAAACACAAAGCCAAAATAAACAACAAAACACTCCGATTAGTGACAAACCTCCGCCTCGAGGTCCTCTCTCCTTGCCTGATTCTGTTCCTTCTCTATAGTTTTATAAATAATGAATGCAAAATATAAGCGAAAAAAATTAACTAAAAATGCGAAGCTTATTTGAGATTGTTTTAGCAAAGCAGAAACAAATGTAAAGCTGAATACATATGATTTCATAATCATTATACATGCAACATTTAATGGTTGGATTTTATGCAAGCTCAATGTTAAAATATTGTCAGTAGTTTATAAGGTATTTTTCATTTTTTTTGTTTCTTTAGGAAAAGTGATAATAATATCACGGGTTTTAATTTAAAAACTAGTAACATGAATGTAAATAATTCTAATATGGTATTCCTTAAACTCACATCTTGACATTCGTAAGCGAACAGTCGCAATTCTCCGTCGCTAGTTGTCAGAGTTGTCGAATTTTCTTTTTCATTTGTTGTTTGCATCTAAAATTAAATAGTAATGCCGTATTAATATTAATAACTATTTTTTTAAATTAATTGTTTTCATTCATATAAAAAAAAACCGATGATGTACGTGTGCTTAACTAACCAAAGTACGCTGAAGAATCGATTTGCCCTCGCTAAAATCAAAGTCTGCGACCGAAGCGATTGCCTCACGCAATTCCTTCGTGTCTTTGCTGTCGTTGCACATCTCATTCTTTGCCCGTGATTTAGAGTGTCGCAGTCTTACCCTCCTGTACTCTTCAGGGCAGAAACGCTTCCACAAGTAGTAAAATTGAACGCATTGACGCATCGTTTTTGTACCAACGTTGCGCGCTATCGTCGGAAAGTCTTTGTTGTACTTCAACAGACTCTGATAAAATGCGTCCATCTCGCGGGATGTCCAACGATCGGACTCGTGATACTCGCAATTACGCAAAGGATGATTCGGCGCCAGAGCCGGTGTCGGTCGCATCAGTTTCAGCATTGCCTCCTGTTTGATGTGATTTGTCATTAAAAATACAGTACAGTAATTTCAAATCAAATATTTTTTCATGCTTACCCTGATATTACCCCTACACATGTGCAGAAGATGAAGCGCGTATTCTTTGTTTCGTCCGCCACCGGGAACAGCGGCGCAACAAGCGAATTGTAAATACATCTCCACTGAATAATAAAAGAAAAGTAAGATTTCATTCTCTTTGACATAGTGATTAAAATGTTACCTTCAGTTTCAGTGAGAGCACTATCTATACCGGGGTCCCAGAGCAGATGATCTGGCTCGGGTTCCGCGCAAACGAGCTTTTCGTCCGGCCTCGTTTCCAGCAGTGGCGTTATAGTCGCTTGATAATCCGCACCTATGTTTATTCTCGGAGGTGGGCCATCGTTGGCGTCGGGCGCTGCATCGGCCTCGCGAGGTTGCAGGCGCGCGTATAATCCCGGACCAGGCCTCGACGGGTCGAGCATCGGTGGCGGTGTGTAACTGCTGTCCCACTGTCGATCGCAGGCTCGTCGGAGTCGCGATGGATAGGACGGACAATCCAGTCGAGCTCGCTTTTTATGTCGCGAACTACCGAACGGTACGTTGCTTGGATTCAGAAAAACGTCCTCGTGACTAGACTCTTCCTTTATTCGATCGATAATTATTGGCTCACTGGCCTTGTGTTTGAGATGGGGTTTTGGCACTGTCGAATTTGTTTGAATTAAAAACTTCGCTGGATTGATAAGCTGTTGGTGCACTTGATTTTGTTGTTGATACACGTTGTTTTGCAGGTTTTGCAGGTTTATTTGAGTATTAACAACGGCCGTATTTAAGCCGGTATTGTTCTGTTCAAGTTTGGGAGTTGTCATCTTCTGAAAAGTCAAAGCTGGATTCAGCGTACTTGCCTGGACGTAAACATTGGCTTTTTGCAATCCGGTCGTTTGAATAAGTTTGAATTCACCGTGATTATCGACCACGATACCAGCTACACTACCGTTACTGAGACCGAAATCGACAAGATTCTGATTGGTAATAAGCTTGTACGATTGAAATTCGAATTTTCGCCGGCCCACGCCGAAGTCTTTGGGGCTCGACGATAGCAGTGGGTCCTCGGAATTCGGCATCATTTGATTTTGCAAAGTCGTGTGATGCGGCGAAATCGGAAAGCTCGTGGTGAAGCTGGCCGGACCCGGCGACGACACGGACGAGGCTGGAAGGGACGAGAGCGGCGACGGCGCAGGTGTCCCCGACAGCGGACTGGGCAAAGGTGAATGCGGATTCGGGCAGCCCGTGCCGTATAGATCGGCTCCGTCGGCAACGTCGGCCTCGTCGGGCAGCACCTCGCTGAGGGCCTCCTCGATGGCAGCAGCCGAGGACATGCTCGTGCTGTAGAAAGCCGCCGAGAGAGGCGAGTGGACTGCCTCGGCCTCGTCTTGAGGACTGAGAAGTGGCAAACTTCCACTGAGTAGACCCTCTTGACTGGCCGGCGGAGTTGGATAAGTGAAGCTCGGACTGTCGTGGTGATTCAGTGGCGATGGCAATGACGGCGACGAGCTGCATGGCATCGTGTGCGCGCCGTCGTTGTAATTAGCACCGTACGTGCTGAACTCTGCCAATGAGTCGGGTAAAGGTGAGTTGACCAGTGCCTGCAGATCTGGATTGACCGTGTGGTTCGAGCTGAAACGCTCCTCAAGATCTTGAAGGGCTTCGCTGGTAGCCTGGTCAGGTAGTAAACCGGACGATTGAAACTGTAAACGTTCGAAAAAATAAGAAACTATTTTATCTTTGCGATTATAATAATATAATTCGTAGGCACATTTAGTAAAAAATAAAGAACAGAAATAATGTACGTTCCAATTCTCTTCATTTTTATTGCAAATCTGACAACCGCGATGACTCGAGTGGAAATAGGCAAGATGCAGAAAATGAAAATGAGCACCCCTTCTCATTTTTGCTTCCTCATAGAGGAAGCTTTGTGACGGACCGATTTTCGACTTTCATAACTAATAATCGTAGAGTACTTTTACATATATATTCTTA
>CACVKI010141003.1:0-50763 GCA_902732785.1 Trichogramma evanescens | reverse complement strand
TCTTTTCTTCAGAACTATCCAATTCTAACGTATATACTTAAATTATTAGATTCATCAAAAGACTGTGTATCTTATCATTTTTCTCAAATCTCATCGCATTTCTCAATAAAGTATGTATGCAACGATTTATATATTATAAAACTCAAAATGGGTCTCGTTTTAAACAAAACGTTTTATTAAATTTCTTACAAACGTGAAATGATAGTAACGAACAATTGCGAACAGTTTACATATCAGGCAGGTCAACGCGAGTTCAACGATACATCGTATACGAAATATAATCATTTTATGTGTATATCTTTTACATGGCACACGGATCGCTCTTCTGGGATCGAACGAACGCGGCGCAATCGTCCCTCGCGCTTCGCCTGCGCGCCGGCACCAAGAACAGCTTGCCGTCCGGCATGCAGACGCACACCTTGTACCGATCGCGAGCCTCGCTCGGCGGATGATGTATCGGCGCCACGGGCAGATTCGGAATCTCGATGCCGTTGCCGGCTTCCAGCACTATGTCGCCCTCTCGGCTCCTCAGCGAGATATCGCCGTGCGCCAGCCAAGCCATCTCCTTGGAATCGAGACTCGCGCCCTCGGCGCCGTGCAGATGCAGCGACTTGTCGCCGAGCACGCGCAAGTCCCGTCTCTTGGGGGCCGCAACTCGGTGCGTCTGCGCGAGCTCGGCCTGCAGCTGCTCGACCGGGCCCGCCTGCCGGGTCAGCTCGAAGCTCGGCGACTCGCTCGAGAAGACTAACCGGCCGCTTCGGGGGTCCCTGACCTCGAGGGAGCGCACGTTGGCGAAGCCAGCGGTGCCGTTCTTGAGCACGTCAAGACTGCTGCTGCTGCTGCTTCTGGCACCCGAGGCGCTGTATTTATTGGCGACTCGCACGTTGACTCCGGCCGCGTCGCCAATCAGCTGAATTGGCTCGTCTCCAAAGCCCTCGCAGACGCCTCGCTGCAGGCACACCTACGTACGCGCACGCACGCACCCGAGAACGCAAGAAAGCAGCTAGTAAATAAATTCTGCCAACCGGGGGATTAAATAGGTAATCTTTTAGGCAAAAACTTTTACTCACCCTGTCCAAGTCGGTGTTGCCGTGAAACTTGATCAGATCCCGCTCGCGTATCAGCTCGATGGCCTCCATGCCTTGGCTGACGCGCAGCACCATGAGGACGGCGGCGTTGAGCGCGAGATTGCACAGAGCCACGGCGGCGAGGACGAGGCTCAGCCGCCAGATGTGTCGTTGGCTCCTCTTCTCGGCTTTATCGTCGTCGTCGTCGTCGTAATCGTCCTCGTCGTCGTCGTCGTCGTGGTCCTTGACTCGGGTGGCTTTGCGCCAATTATCCTGATGCAGCAGCATCGCCGAGCTTTGCAGGATATTCCTAAATTACGCATATCCACGCACGCATGGATGAAAGCTCGATTAAGTGAGAGAGAATCAAAGAAGAAGCTCACCTGGCCGGATAGGCGATCCTCTTGTCCTTCTTAGCGTGGCAAGAGGACGAACCAGTGGCTAGTAGAGGACCATCGCAGTTGTCGTCGTTCGTCGCCGAGTTAGTAGTGGTCGTGGTGGTAGATGCAACAGCAGTAGGTCTACCAGTTGACATGGAGGGCGATGGCTCCTCCTCGTTAATCGTCATAGCACAACCAGGCAGCGTCGCTATTTTTAACTTTTTGTCTCTCTCTCTCTCTCTTTCTCTCTCGCAGCAGCAGCGACTCCTGCTGGCCGTCGATCTTTCTTCTCTGTCTGTCTCTTTCTCTCGATGTTCAATACGATGCCGAGCTTGCAGAGCTTACAGCGAGATCTATAAACGCGTGCGTTGCCGCAGGTATGTGTATCGTATATAGGATATTAAGCGCGCGCGCGCGCAGCCGAATCGCCGCTGCCAGCACGAGGAAAGCTCGCACGGAAAAGGAGCTGCTGCTACCCCCCTCCGCTCTTGGCAGAGAGTATTATGGTATTGGCATCGAGGCGCGCAAGTGATTTTCGGCTTGAGCTGCGCACCGCTGCGGAGCGCAAGCACACTCATACACACAGCAGGACCCGCATATATACGTACATATAGGTATAGCTTTCGCGCAAGCTCTGCTCTCCCAAGTATTACGTTGTGGAGCTTGCAGAACCGATGTTGGCAACGGCGGCGCAAAATTCGGCGAGTCGATCTGTATTTCGTACGTGTAGGTGTATGTACGTGTGTAGACTCGCACGCGCTTGCGCCCTTCGGCCAAGGAGGATCGATGCTGCTCGCATGTGCTGCGAGAGCTTGCGAGAGAGCGAGAGAGTCGACTCTCTCGAATAATGTGGACTCCTCGCGGCGCGCACGGAGCACACACGAATTTTGGGCTCGCTCCTTCGTGTTGTCATTGCGACGATTATTAATGATGACGAACCGCAGAGAGATCGAGGAGCTTATGTATAATTTAATTGTGAAATCGACGATTATCCTATGAATCCTGAATACGAGATGATGTCCTTGAACGGCATCATTGACTATTAAAAATGTCTAATTCGACCGCATCAGCGAGCTCCTAATTAGATCCGATGTATATAGAAAAGCTCCCGCGAGCAAAAGGCTTAATGAATTGCACGCACTGCAACAACGGCCGCACGCGTCGGTGTGTCGTATAATAATACACAGACGCGCGCCCGTGTGCGGATCATTATGCGATCAGAGGCAAATTATGTGCCGCTGCTGCTCGAATTGATATGTATATAAATGAATAAGTCAGGCGGCTATACAAGCTCGGATCGGCCGACTAGTATATATGCACACACACACACACACACACACTCACACACACACACACACACACACACACACACACACACACACATTATGTACAAATAAGCTCTTACAGTGTACGTGTATGCGTATAGGCATTATATAGAATTCGGAATTTCGCGTTGGCGCGTCTCGAGCTACGATATACAGTTATAATAAAGGTATACTAGGCGGACGGACGCGGAGAGAAATTGGCGAGAGGAGCTGCTGCTGCTGCGTCGTACAGTGCAAGTTCGCGACTCTCTCTCGCGAATATATATACTTATAGTGCCGGCTCTTATATTCGATCGCGTGTGCGTATGTGTGTGTGTGTGTGTGTGTGTGTGTGTGAGTGTGTATATGTATTAGGCGCTGGCATCGTCGTCGTCGTCGCCGCGCGCGACTCTCTGCCAACTCCACTGCTGCACGGCGTACACGAGAGGGTAGGTATAGGCAGCTTATGTGTGCGCGCCGAGTTCTCTGCAGTAGCAGCAACCCAGCAGTGTCTCGTGCGCTACGTAGCGCGCAACAACACGTCTCGCTGCAGTATCGCCGTATACGGATTATATACAGTAGTAAATCGCAGGCAGAAAAAAGAAACAAATCTCAATTTTGCTCGTTCAACAACGTCTTCGTTCGTCAATTACACACGATACGTTTAAAACAAGTATAGAACGCTTGGTAATAAAGAGCTGAGATATATAGGCAATATACATTGTTATCATTATCAACGACGCACGTGCGTGACAGGATGTCGTATACATAAGTGTATGCCAGATATATATCACACGCGACAAGAATCGTCGAGCAAGTTTAACAACGTGCGTATAATCACTGCTCCGTAATTATTACTCAACAGTGCGTGTGCAATATATAAATACATAAATCGATTCGAATTCGAATTCAACGAAGACGCGTGTTCCATCGCCCAACCGACGCACCATCACCGTTCGATTCGCAACGAATTCGACGTTTCGTTGTTTTACGACTCGATAACAATAGTAATAATAAAATAACGCGAGTGAATTAATCGCATCGTTGAGCTTCGCATTATACCTATGCAACATTCTTCAAGGTAATAAAAGTACGTGCTTGGGTATAATCAATCGCGATCGCGAGATAAAAATTTCCAAGTGCGGTCCACGATCTCCGAGTGATTTTTTGCAAAGCGAAGATTCTCCGACTGCAGTTTCTTTCCTCATCGTCTTCAGACGAGCAGCGAGTGGGCGCAGATCATCGAGCGAATCTCGTAAAGGTAAGCGCACGCGAAGAGCAACAACGAAAATTCATACTCTCGCACGCGTGCACACTAACTTGAAAGCACGCAGACGGACAGCTCTGCGCCGAGCTATATAATTGTCTTCTTATTCAAATATATCTATACGAGATAGATCATCCTTATCGACGCGAGTGCACGTGATTCTCTCTCTCTCTGTTACACACTTCGATCCTGTTGCTCCGCTATATCTATATACCTTCAGAGCTATAAAGGTATATACCTAATGCAACATCGCGAGACCGTGAGCGCGCGCGCGCCTCTTCTTCTCTCTCTAGTCTCTACTAGCATAGGTATACATTATAGGTACTCCGGAGTAGTCTGCTTCTGCTTATATACGTACCTATATAGATATATCGCGCTAAAGCGAGTAGTAGTAGTAGTAGTGCGGCAACAGCGACGGCGGCTGGCTTCAGCTGCCCGAAAAGCCGACGTCGGTTATCGATCCTTGCCTCGCGACTGCCACTACTACTATACACCAGCAGCAGCAGCAGCAGCAGTGCCGCCTCGTCTCTCTCTCTCTCTCTCTCGCTCGCTTACGCGCGCACCCTATATCTATATCTATGTATACGTATGTATTCATTCGCACACACAGCCCTTCTACTATACGTATAGCTGCTACTGTTGCTGCTGCCTTAAGCCGCTACATAGAACGTCCACACACTGAAACAGGGATTGACGCACGCACGCGGGGGCCTCGTTACGTGAGCACACAGCAGCAGCAGCAGCAACTCACCTGGCCCTCGACGAGAGTTGAAACTCTACCTACCCCCCTCGAGCGTCTCGTACTATACACACGCACACGTTCGCGATTCGTAAGTGTGCACAACCTGTACACACAGCTGCAGCGGCGGCGGCGGCGGCTAAAATGCACTCTCAGCTTCCGCTACATCCTGCTGCTTTATTTATATTGCCCTATCCGCTTCACGAGTGTCGCATGCGAGTACCTCGTGTCTTGTACTCTTGCTCTCTCCGTCTCTTTCGTGATAATTTCGCACGCCGACGACGACCTGCCATACACACCGGACACAGCCAGTGTCATTGTTTATGTATACACAATAAGTAGTAGTACAAATTGCAATGACAACGACAAATTTCCATCGGTCGAGCTGTGATAGGTTTCTTAAAGTGGAGCTATGTTTGCCTTCCCTTGTCATTCCACCCGATATTATTTACCCCGAGTTTGTGTGTTAATCGTCCAGAAGACCTTTAGCGAACTTTTCGTATGCTATACATATAGGGTTGACTTTTGTCGACGAATCGAATTCTGTAAACTCGTAGTAGTAGTCGAGTTGACCCTTTGATTCCCTCGACACTTTTCGGCGAATGTGTATGTAAATAAAACCAACCGAGCGCGTTACTCGTACATACAGTTGTAATTCTCGCTCGCGCGCAGCGCGAATAATTTCCCAGGGTACGGGCCAAAATATACACGAGTCTCCGATCCTCGGCTCAAATTCTGCGACCCACGTCCTCTCTCAATGGTCCAGTTGATTTCCAGGTCGTGACGTAGGTACGTAGTGTATTCAACTAATGCTCGCGCTGTATGCATATAAGATCGTAAATATTTTTGCCGCGTAAATCTACGCAGTGACGTGTGACGAGAGCAGCTCTCGACTTCTCAATTTATCAAGCTCGAGTTCGTCATCCGCAGTCGAGATTTTTTTCTCTCCTCTCACTTTTTTCTGTTTTTTTTTGCCTTTTTTGGTTCTTGACCGTAGTAGACGCCCGGTAACGAGTGCGTAATTATACACAAGGGCTAATCGTGCATTAGGTATGCGCGAGACAGCTTTTTCGCGTGTGCGGTCAGTCGTAACGCTTACGCTCGCACAGCTCTTAAGCGGTACCCTCTGATATACATGCGAAACCTGCTGTGCTGCTGCTCTCCTACTTCGTGCTTGCAGTCCGTGACTTTTCAAACTCAGCTTTTTCTCCTTCTCTTCTCTCTCTGTGCACTGCGCGAGGAGAGTGAGAAATGTATGGGGACGACGAAAAAGCTGAAAAGAAAAAAAGAAAGAAAGAGAAGGGACGTCGTCGAGGCTGTACGCACTACTCGTCGTTCGTGCCGCCGACGTGTCGTTGGGTGTGTGCGTGTGCGTTATGTACGTGACGCTGTCGCCCAAGAGTCGCAGCGCAAAGTTTTCAAACATTTTTATCTCTGACTAATTTCTCTCTCTCTCTCTCGCTCACTGCAGCCTGGCAGTTAAAAAAACTTTTTTTTCTCTCTCCCTAAATAAAAATGTGGAAGAAAAAAATTGATGACTTTTTACGTCCGCGGCTAGCGACCGAGTGATTACTACTCGAGTGTATGAGCACGTTGCTTTACTCTCTCTCTCTTTCTTTTTCCCCCGCTTACACGAAAACTACTGCTGAATCAACATCGCGCGACTCAACTTTATGTTTAAATTGCGTATACATTTTATGTAGAGTCGAATCAAAGTTTCTCTTTAGCTATACGCGGCATAGAGAGATGAAAGCCCATCGCGCGGAAATTGACTTCAACTTTGATGCCGATAAAAATATGCTGCTGTAGCGCTTACTTTTTCCATTAATCCGAAACAATGCGAGATGTTGTTTCATGTGGTTCGTTATATTTGTTAGTTTTTTTACGTGTTTATCAACTCGTCGAGCCAACCCGACGAAACGTCACGCAAAAATGTCAACCGTGCGCAAGCTCTATCTGACCTTCAAAGCAAACATTCCCACGAGTCTTCGTGGTCAATTTTTCTCGGTCACTTTAACACAATCCTCTTTCCTACACGCTGCTGCGTTTTTCCTACATTTTCCCTCGCTCTTTTTCGTTATCTCTTATATCGAAAATTATCACCAGCCAGTTCTGCGAGCTCGAGTTATTTTTTCCCCCACGTCGTAATACTCGAAGCGTATAGAGGAGAGTAATTTTTATTTCTCCGTCAATAATTTCGCTCTCGCTGTACCAACTCTTAACTCTGGTCGATCGAGAGCTTCGAATTGATTTCTATATATATTTTTTTTATTTGCGTCATACGTACACAACATCGTCGATAAAATAAGGGCAGATACACTGCAGTACATGAAAAACTCAATTTTCCGCAGCTGTAAAGAGGTAAAACGTCGTGCGCTCGTTAGCGATCGGTTATCAATGCAGCGCGCCCAGTATAGTTAGCAGTATGGCAACAGCAGTTGACTAAGAATTAAAAAAAAAAATCAGCACGAGTCGTTGCGAGCAGCTCCCAGGCGCGCGCGCGCGATGACGTATACGTTCGCCTCGCGCTTATCGTATAATATTATTCAGTACGTACGCACTGGCGAACTTGCGTAACTTTTTTCCATCTCTCTCTCTTCCCCCGCGCGACGCTCCTGGGCTCCTCTCGTCCTGCTCCGATCATCGATTTTTCGATCGAGAGCTGCTGCGGCACACAAAGTTTTCAATGGACGCGACGACGACGACGAGTCGCGGGGCTCGTTCTATAAATGCACGGATGAGAATCATTAATTGTAATGAGTTAACGGGGGATTTGTCATCTGCGAATAATTACGTTCCGCGAACGGGACGCAGTGGACGAGATAAGGAAATTATTTTTCTCCCTGCAGCACATATAACATAGCATGATGTAAAAGCTCGAGTATACAAATATAAACTTTGACATGATGGATTAACCCAGTTTGTTTTTTTTTGCTCCTTTTATTTCCAAGTCCATCTCATCTCTCTAATTAGCACACGTTTCCTTACTCGCTATCTTTTTTTCATTCCTGCTCTCTCTCTCTCTCTCTTTCTCTCTCTTAAGTCCGGTCGAGTGTCAGAGAGGCGCGTAGTGTCTGTGCACCTTGTGGCAATTCGTACATAATTCCCGAGGAAACGCTAAAATGTGTATGTACGCGCGAACTCGTACGAGATTAAGGCAGTGTGTGTACGAGTATATAGGCCAGCTCGATGGTGACTTTTTTCAGCTTGCATACCCATACAAAACACACACGTGTACACTGTACAGTAGTAGCCCGAGCCAGGCTGATAAAGTCGTTCACTCGTGAATGCACAACGAGCGCCTGTATATCTAAAACAATAATTCTCTTTGTATGTGTTTCAGTGTGTGGGCGACTTTCAAATATATGTGTGAGTGTTCTTTGACTGGTCAAGCGAATATTAGAACACGTGCCCTTTTTTTTATTTTAGTATTGCATACATAAGCGCGAATACTTTTTCATTCGGCCTGTCGTTCCTATTTCCTTTCGATGCAAGTGTGCGCGCGGCGCGAGTGTGGATACAGTGGCAGCTATGCTATTCCCTAAAAATAGAGGATCAAAATGAACGCGTTGTTGTTTTTCGGTCTCGCTCGCTCTCTGCTCGCGCTGCAGCCTGTTGTTTAGTTGACACTGGATTTTTGAATCTCCTCGCGATCCTCGATAGCCGTAACCTTTTTTTTTTCATTTCACGCACATACACGTACAAAAAAAACTATTACGTACACGTTTTTGTATAAAATAAAAGCGAAAAATTCAATATTATCGATTGAAACAGTTTAACGAGAGAACACCGAGAACGAAATAATCGAGCAGTCTCTCTCTCTCTCAGCGCGCGCGAGCTGGCGAATCGCATTTTTATTATATGCAACTACTTTTTTTTCCGCCACAATGGAACACGCACATCCCCCGAAGCAGCTTCGAGCGTCGCGCGATGGCAACAAAAAAAAGGAAAGAAAAAAAAACCGAAAAAAATGTCTGTTAAAATCCGAGGTCGTGTAAAGTGTTTGCATAGAGCTCCTCGAAACGAAAGTGGTCTCGTTAAAAAACTTTTTTTGCGGCTGCTGCTGCAAGCTCGCGCGTATGGCTTATATATCCATATGCATACGCGCGTATATAGCGTATAACATATCTCGAGCGCGTGTGCGCGCATGCGAGAAAGTTTATCCACTTCGCAAACAAATAATATTAATATAATAATATAGAAGAAAAAAAACATAACTGCGGCGAATATCGTTGCTCGGGCTCGAAATTGAATATATTAGCCCTGGCATGCGAATAATCGATGCTTAGAGAGAGATAGCAGTGAGAGAGAGGAAAGCTGAGCTATGTACGGCGAATAGTGCACGTACGTTATATATACATAGATATATCTGCATGTGGAGATGCGAAACGGTGAGCGAGAGCGAGAGAGAACAAGATTAACGATAGCTGAGAGGAATGTAATTAAGCTGACATTTGGATAAGGAAATGCGTGTGCGCATCAAATTGCAGCACGCCAAGTTTTTGCGTCAAACCATAATTTCTCTCCTCACTGCTCATGCTAATACAAAGAGAATAGACGAGTATAAAGGACGATCGACGGCAGCGTCGGTGGGTGATGGTGACTCGTCTTACATACAAAGCGCAGCAGCTGCGATTTATCCAATTTCTTTTTCTCTCTCACTCTGTAATATTTATCAAGTTTTCCTCGTGGCGTTTAGTAAAGCTTTCGTATTCCGAATTTTCCTCGAGTACGCACGGTATTAATGTGTTTTTTTTACGCTTGGATTATGTACGAGATGTCAGGTCGGGTACGCGCGTTGGTCACTATACCGCAGGCGCGCCACAGTTAGCACACGCACGGAGGAAAGTTTTAAATTCAGCGGCAAACTTTATTGTGGATTATACAAACACGCTCGGCTGTTTATGATTTATGCATTTGTCGACTCTGTACTGTTTTTTATTTTTAATTTTTTTGTTCGTTTTGTTAAACTCGTGACTCCGTGCGCATCGGTATAACGATATTGCGTGCGAACACACAAAAAGCTCACCTGCGCGCGAGTACATAACGTTTGTACTCGCGGTAGCTCGTTCGATGGGGCACAAAATCAGTTGCAACTAAAACGAGAAGCCTTTAATTACAATAAAAGCCAGTAGCGCAGCGGCTGTATTTTGCGTACGTATATATAATACGGCAGCGTCGCGAGAGCCGCGAGTTGACACACAATAGCAACAACCGGCGAAGATTTTAACGAGGTTAATGTTTTGAATTTCGAACCCGCCCATTAGCCCTTTAACCACACTCACACAGACACACACGAACAACTCTAGAGAACTCCGCGGCGCTGCCACATAATAAAACCCCTCTTCATTAACATTCAGCTGCGAGCTGCAGATGACTCTGTAATGCACCGAAACACCGCATTAATCCTCGAATGATACAATATAATAAAATAACAATAACTGTGTAAGATAACTGCCGAGTCAGTGGATTTTAAATTCTCACTTAATTGATCTTGCTCTGCGGTACTTTCGGAATAATTAGGTGCGTCGGAGCTGAAACGCAAAATTATAATAATTAAAATGATAAATTAAAAACATGTTCTAAAACTTATCTAAAAAAAAAATATATACCCAAGCGCTGGTAGAAATGCTCCACATTAATTATGGTAAATCTATGCATCGCAATTTATGGGTTTATTTTTGGCGATATTATTGCTGACATTGTTATGCTACAAAAATCAAGCTCATTTCAAATGGTCTGAAAATGAAAAAATTAACTGTCTAAAAAAATTTTGAACATTTTTCAATCACTTCGAATACGGTCTCGACACTTCAAGTTTTCACCACTAGATGGCGAGTAACTTTATTTGTAAATCTGCAAGTGGAAAAGTGAAAATAATTTTATAAGTAAAAAATCAAGCTCTTTGTGCAATGAGAACACTTTTTTTTAATTTTTAACTTAAACAAGTTTTGGAACAGACATATTCGTAACAAAAGGGCCGCAGTTAGATTCCCTTTCAAGTGCAAACATTAACCATCAGTCGAGTAATTTCAATGCTCTACCAATTATTATTGAAATATACGCTTTAATCTTCAATTCGAAATTACGAATTATCGATCATCAGCTCTCTAATTGACTGGAAATTTCAATTACCCAAAACTGACCCAGTTTGAAAAATGCTCACAAAAAGAGAGCGCAACCGCACGAACTAATTATCATAGGTGCAGAAAATTAAGGGAATTGCTCGAATCCTTTGAAACGTTTGTTTACACACGCGCACACACACAGTGAAATGAGAAAAAAAAAGTGACGAGTCAAAATATTTATACGTCCGCGTTTGCGTGCATCGTGCGCATCTCGTCGTTGGGGGGAGGGGGTTTGCACGTGCCCACGTATGTATACACTAACACACACAGGTAGAAGCTCGACGAGCCGCTAGTTTAATCGAATCTCCGCGCCGCTGCTTGCCTCGCAAAGCTCTTGCTCTCTCTCTCTCTCTCGCATTATGGCTTGAAAGGTTAATGTATACCTCGCTGCTGCTGCTGCTGCTGCGAGCGCACTATAAAGTCTAAACGTCCTCCTCTCACGCGCCGTATGTGCAGTCACTGCTGCCGCTGCTATATCAGCCCGACCGTGTGTGACATTAATGTTCTGTTTGCATAATATCCTGCCGCACTTTTTCTCCCTCTCTCTCTCTGCTATGCGCCAATTTCGGGTGATCCCTTGTTTGCTTGCGAATCGCGATGAATAAAATATCCATTTCACCCCGGCGAAATGAAATAATTCGCGCGCGCCGCTCCGAAAATACTTTGCAGGTATGCGAACATTTTTTTTTCTTTTTTTTTTTCATTGAAATCAAATAATAGATAAAAAGCGTGTCGATAATCGGGTAAACTCGAACGAGAGTTAAAAAAAAAGAGATTCAAATTCGGGCATTGTATTTGCTGCCTTCATTATGGTCCGTATAAATTTTCAACCCTCTCGTTGTGTACATAATGATTGCATTATAACTGCAAGCTCGTTTTCTCTAATTAAGCAGCGAGCAAAAAAAATCATTATGTCAATGAAAAGTGTATTAGTGAAAGGCCAAGAAAAAATGATTCAGAAATTCTTTTTTTTTTATACTCGGCTAGGCTCGCTAAGAAGAAGGAGAGAAAGGAAACAAAAGGCGTGCTAATTACCGTGTCACATAATACATTATGCGCATGAATACCGCATTTCTCACGACTCCGACACACATACACACGCACATGGACGTATACTCGCGCACACACGAGCTTGTATTAGTATATAACATACGCGATGCATAATCATAACCCAAATAACTTATATATGTGTGTGTGTCACAATTTTGCAAGCTCTTTATTCTTATTACGTGCTCGCTATCAAGATTTCATACCCGTGTAATTATTCGCGCCTTCGGCTATTATAAAAATATATGCGCTTCGGCACACAGCCGCGTGGACACACTCAACACACTCGACACACACACAGACATGCACATAAACTAAAAATAGATGGTCGAGTCGAGTTCATTTTTTTATTTGTTTTTTTTTTTTTACGCGCCGTTCATAATCACATGCTTACCGCTCACCCAGGAAGTTGTTTTCTTATAACACGGCTCTTGAGCTTTATAGCACCTCGCCGCGCACAGCTCGATAAACTTTGAACAAGTTCGAAAGTTCAAGTATATAATGCCTTGCGGAGGAACTGCTATATGAACTTGAAGAAATAGTGCATAGTTGCGCCTTTTTAATGTGCACGCGCGCGTGCAGCTCGCAGCACATTGTTGCACCCTGGCTCGGCTCCGGTAGTGGTGGGGAGGCTCTTTTAATTAAAAAAAGGAAAAAAAAGAAAAATATGTTAAAGTTTCTCGATACAAAAAATTAATTTAGTTTAAGTTTTTATATACTATATATTATAAGCACCGAGTCTAACCGTGTATGAAACTTTCCTAATTGAATTATGCTAATGGGCGCGAGTATGAGCGAGCAACAATGAAACGATTATATCCTTCTGCTCGGCTAAAGTATGAAATAATTTTTTTTCTTCTTCTTCTTCGCTGCAGCGAACGCACCTGGGATGCGCGCAGACTCGCGTGCGCAACTTTCGAATAAACGATCATGCCCAAGTAGTGGGTAGCAGTAGTATACGTACACACGCGGAATAAATTGCGAAAAAGCTCCTCCTGCCGTGCGCTCCCTTCTTTTTTTTTTATGTATCTGTATTACCCGCATCGGCGATGATCGCGCACATAAAGAGAGCGCGGCGAAAGGCCAAAGCGTCGAGCTTTTCACTTAATGGCTTTAAAAAGAAGTCCTCGTGTGCGTCCAGGACGATTAAAAATTAATTAAGAGTCAAAAGACCCTTTTTCATCGGCGCGACCTGCGAAATACGTACGAATTTTCTTTCTCTCACGGTTTACAACTCGACTCCTTCTCTCGAAAGCTGCGGCCGTAAAGTCGCGCGCGCGCAGCTATTGCTTCGTTATACGATTGCCTGCGCAAAATATTATAATACGGCGTTAAAGAGTAATTATACGCGCCGGGGCGTCGTCGTCGTCGTCTCCTTTCGGCACACAGGGCCGGGCGCGGGAGTTTGAAAAGATCCTTAAATAATTGAAATCATTAGTCTTTTGTTGAAGGAGTATTAACTTTCGCATACTACTGTGCCTGCTGCTTGCGCCTGCACAGCGCGTCAGTTTAATGAGACAAGTTGCATCTCTAAAACTTGCGCCGCGGCTCCTGCAGCGCACGAGCTTTCGAGCTCGTTCGTTCGCTCTCGGCACGAGCATTTTCACAACAATGTCGAAAATTATTCCAAGTTTTTTGAGGAGATAGACTCTCTCGCGATGACGTTATTTGAATTTCGTGCTGCTGCTGCTGCTGCTCGAAGTCGATGTTGACGAGGTGAGAGAGAGATAGATAAAGAGCAAATTAAGTTCACCGGCTCATATACACACGCACGCATAAATATTTCTATAGATTAACTAAACTATATGAGAGAACGATCGAAATGTCTGCGGTGTTTATATCTTATCTCGAAAACAATTCTTCACGTGACGTTTTACGCTCGACGTAGCTATACCTACCCACACCGACAGAATCTCAATTCCAGGCGAAAAACCGCGAAAACAATTCAAGATGAGCGATGTGGTTGCGTTTCGAGATATGTATTATAAAGCGAAGAATTCACGCGTTACGTAACTCTGCCTCTTGGAATAATTCATGGAAAATCCATGTTCTTCTCATTCGAGTACATCATAATACGGAGAGAGAGAGAGAGAGAGAGAGAGAGAACATTGGCTTATACGTCTTACATTATGCCAAGCGCTCGCTTGTATAGTGCACATACACAGCTGGGCGGATCGTGGCATCCCTCGAGCGCATACATACACGCCGACGACGACGACGACGCACAATATCGTATCATAAAGTTTTCGCTGGAAAATGCACACACACTTGCTGCATGCGTGCACGTTTTGCCCGGATTATATTGAGACAATGCACATCAACGAACAATACCCCCGCTGGCTTATATATAAGCGTGTTAGATTGTTGCTGTTGTAGTTGTTGTTGTGCGCGCATACATTATTATCATCATTATTATTATGTTTCTTCGTCCTCTCTTTGCTGCTGCTGCTACTGCTTGCCTTCACTGTGCTGTGATCCGACGTGCGATCGACGCGCGCGGCATGTATTATATAATAATAAACGCATCTCGCGTGTGTTGGAGGAGCTCTCCTCGAACTTTTGCGCGTTGATGATGAGCGCACCGAGACACAACGCAAAGTTTAAATCATTTTATGCGCGCAGCGTACTGCGAGAGCGTCTGAGTGAGCGGCGGCGGCGGCTTCCGTGCGCGCCGCGTCTGACGTGACTCCACGTAGTACTACTGCGGCGTCATGTGCGTGTAATACAATTGACGCAAGAATTTCGTAGTATAAATGAAATTTTTATTCAAAAACTATCGATATTTCAAGTGTGTTTCTGGCACAGAGATTACTGCAATTTGTGCGTAAATATTAATGAAAAATGTAGTCGTGAATTTTCTGCACGATAAGCCTGTGAAAAATAATATCTCTCTCTCTTGAGAGCATAGAGAGAGAATGAGAGAGAGAGAGATATAAAAAATGGAATTCGAAAAAATTTGTAGCGCAGCCCGAATGAACATTTTTACGTATTTGTCACGTATATCAATGCAGCAGCGGCGGCGGCAGTATAGCACACAAGAGTCTCTCTCTCTCCCTGGCATTAAGAATACTTTTCTGCCATTCCCCGCACGTACAACTACAAACCAGTCCGTAGAATGTCTTTATTATTCACGAATTAAAGCGCAAAAAACTTTCATATTTTTACGACGCTCCACATTGAATATATCCCCGCAGCGGCGCGGCTGCGGCAACAACACACACGCAGCGGCCGAAGCATGCAAGAAGCTGCGCTTCTCTCGCGAGCAAAAAAATCCGTGCTACCTGCGAACGATATACATACGTACACGTATAGATATATATTTAGCACGAATATAGCTACGGATAAAAAGATGCTCGTTGCTCGTTGCTCGAGTAAAATAAAAAGAGGAAGAAAAATATAGAGAACGAAAGTATGAAGGACCTACATAAACCGAGATTCTCAAGTTTGCCGGAGGAATTTTATGGTCCAGGCGCGAACAACTGCCATTTTATCATCTCTCTCTCGCTCTTCTTCCACTCTCTACCCTCTCTCTCACTCTGCGAGAAATCGATCTCTCTTTCCTCGCCTGTAGCGCAAGCTTTACGTTTGCTACTGCTGCTACTGTGCCCCGAGAATTCACGCGCGCGCGGCGCTTTTAAAAGGGATATGAACTTTGGCTACGTTGAAAGTGCGCAAATATTCTATAATTAACGTAATATTTTATCCCCCTTCCGAGTCGCTTTACTCGCGGAGCACAGTTGCTTTCACGTGAAAAAATTCCGAATTCAGCGTACGTGTGTAGAGCTAGGTGTATGTCCGCTACGCTACTTTGTATGAACACAAGGACGCGCCCGCGCGGGGGCAAAAATTTGATGATGGAGTTTTTATTGGAAAAGCTCCCCGGCTAAAGGATGGCGAGCGAGCTTTTTTTCAATATAGCAGGCTTGAAAAATTGTTGAATGCAGGAGAGAGAGAGAGAGAGAGAGGAGCCGTTAGGTCATAGAGCTGCTGATTAAAATAATTCTCATCGAGAGAGCAAGCGTTTTTTTTTTGCGAGAAAAAAAATTCCTGCCGATAAATCAATTTGTTTTTGCAGATACGGATGCGCGCAGCCTTTATGGCCAATAGGTATTCGAGTAACGAAGTAAAAATGTTGTTGTTTTTTCGTTCGTTGCAACTTTTTCAATTTTGTAAAATTGAACAACGATCACGCAGCAGATTATATTTTCAATGATCGTTGAGCGTAAACGCTCGAGCGAAGTACATAAATTTATCAGCGCCGAGCTTCCGGTAAATTACCCGCAGTTTTTACGATTAAGGAATCCCAAAACAAATGAAAAGGAAAGCAATCCAGCCATCCGTAAATGTGTGTGTATGTGTGTTGCCGCACGTGCAACGAATCCGAGCATCGTCTTGCCGAGGCGAAAAAAACGCACAGGCCCGCCAGCTCGTATATGACCGCAAAAAATCACTTTAATTTATTATCCTCCCATGCGTGTGTGTGTGCTTGGGTTCTCTTTGTTTTTTTTTTTTTTTTTCGTTATACTCCTGCGAAGTCACGGTGAAATCGTTCGAGAGCTGCTGCCCTGCCCCCTTTCGAAGGTCATCATGTGCAGGACCCCAAGCGCAAGCATAAAGCTGTCATTTCCCCGATACTTGTCGTTATACGAATGCGATTTCTAGGTACACACGATCGATCACTCTCGGACCAAAGCGATCTCAAGTGCTTTTTAAGGAGATTTCCCCGTTTCGGTCTCGCAAGCTCTACCTCTTGCTAATTTTTTTTGTTTGTTTTTTTTTTTCAAGAAAAAAAATTGAACATATTTGGTAGTTGTAAAAGTTACAGCTGCACGATTCGACGCTCGTACGGTAGAAGAAGACGAAAAAAAAAGACGACAAGGGTAGATTATTTTCGCATAAACATATTTGAAGCTTTACACGGGTTGTGAAAAATGTGTGGTAACTGGTAACGGCTCTTCTCTCTCTCTCACTCTGCGCGGTTACGACTTTTTGCAAACGCGCGCCGTGCGGGTAAAAGTAGAGCATCCGAACGCAAAGCCGAGCGCGCCACTACACGTACACACATACACACACACTACCACTGCTGCTATAAGCTCGAGCTAGCTAGCTGCTACTGGTACGTGTAAGCTCTAGATAAGTGCGCTGTGTGTGTGCATGTATGAGTGCGTTCCAGATTTTTGATGCATCGCGCGCGTTTTCTCTCTCTCTCTCTCTCTCTCTCTCTGGCAATATAGCAGTACGAGTGTGTGTGTATGTGTGTGTGTGTGTGCAGCTCGCGTAGATTTCTTTTATCATTATTTTTGCGGCCGCGCGGAGTGCAGTTCAGTTTAGCTTTTGCCTGCGCTGCTGCAGCGGAGGATCGAGAGCTCCATTCTGCGCTCGCCTTACGGCACGATGCGCGCACGCGTTTTATACGCCTGCGAGCTAGTTGATAATATTTTTTTTTTAATGAAACTTCCTTAGCCGGGTGCGTTGGGTTAACCGCAGTTCGTAAACAGCTTTTATCGATTTTTAAACGAACGAGCTTTCAATGCAAAAAAATGTTAATCTTGATACGGTTATTTAAAGAATTTATTGGCGGTTGAATAAGAAATGTTGGACCATGAGTGGATGTGTAGTATATCGTAAAGAGCAAGTGGCTGTGGAACAAGAGAAGCCATTGACGACGAGGAGCTTCAGGGATTTAAGCGCTAGATGTCATGATCAATTTCAAAAGGGAAAAAATATAGTTTTCTAGTTATATTCCTTGAGTGATTTTTTCAAATAAAATCTTCTGATAGGCATGGGTTTTGTCTACTACACACACATTCACCATAGATTTTCATACCCAAGCTATACTGTGTATAAATACCACTATATATATCGCATTCAACTAGTTTATTAAAAGTTTATAAAGCTCTTTTACTGAAATTTCTCCAGTCGGGTTGCAGCTTTGCTGCTGCTGCAGCTATTTGCCGCGCGCGCGCAGGGCAAGGGAGAGAGAGAGAGAGAAAACTTCTTGATTCACTTTGCGCGCGATGTAGTAGTAGTAGTAGTAGTAGTAGCTGCATGTATACAGCGAAAGCTAGCGAGCTTGCTGCGCGCGTGACACGGCCAAAATGAAACTGTTGAGCTCAGCAGCAGCAGCAGCAGCACAACTACTCGGGAGCTAGAACGACGACGACGACGAGAAATTCCGTTTTCCATTAAGTTTATGCGGAAACATACACACGAACAAATAGCGTGTGTGTATACTTGCGTTCAGCTTTCGTGCGTACATATAACGCCAAGCAGCATTGCAAATGCACTGTGCGCCAGCATTACCAAGCGAGAGCGCGGTGCAATTTTTTTTTATTAGAAACCGCGTGCGCCCGTGTGGGATTTGTAACAACTACAACAACAACAAGAATAAGAACAACAAGAAAAGCAGCAGCAACAGCTAGTGTCAATCGAGCTGAATATAAATCGACTCGCAATTCCAACTTCGTATATAGCCCATTAAATATGTTCTTTTTCTCTTTCACGACCCCGCGGGGTTAAGCGAATGCACGCACAGACGTATTACTATTATTATATGCACTGCGCGAGACGACGACGACGACGACGACGGGCCAGTTTCGGTCTTATCTTATCTGCCGCTAAATAAATTAAATCATCCGCTACTGCTGCGTATACGCGTGCTATATTCCGCGTTTTATTACGAAAGCAGCAGCAGCAGCGAGTAGTGAGCTGTAATATATTGCAACGTATAAGCCGATGAGCAGATCTCTTCGTCTCTGTCGCTCGGCAGACGCACAGACACACACACCTACGAGAGTATATGGTTCTATGTGTATAAGAAGCTATTTCATAGGCAGTGCAGCTTCATCGCGAGAGAGATATAGAAGATATTACCCAGGCCTTAGATATATATACCCGGGGAGGGCCGTGACTGCCGCGCGCAGTAACTGCAAATTATCATATAACGCGCCAAGAGCGAGCGAGAGAGAGAAAAGAGCCGAAGAAACGCCCGGAGGAGCCGAGGCTCGCAGGAGAGGGCGTCGGTTACGCTCCACCTTCTTAACGAGAATATAATCGATGATTTACTGGCTCAGCGGCTAATCACGCGTACAGAGCAGATAAACTCGTTTGCGGCGTGCCTCGTCTCCCCCACCCCATCCCACACCTCCTCCCACGCGACTACTCTCCTGCGCAGTGCTCGGTGTGTGTGTGCCATGCAGCAGCAGTAAAAGCAGGGACCTTTTGACGCTTATCAAAAAATAGGCTGTGTGGAGCCTGGGCGGTCTGAGCCGAGCTCGCAGGCTGAGGGTGAGGGAGGGAGGGGAAGGGGGATCTCGCACGAGGACTCGCAGCGCACACAAGGGCCATGCTGAGCTTTTTTGTACACTACCGCACCACGCTATATATACTACTATATACAGGAGGCTAGAAGTAGAGTCTTTTGTCTCCCCTAGAGGCGTAGTGCCGTAGCCGTCGCCGCTCCCATTGACTTTTGTATTCCTGTATTGACAGAGCAAAAACGTCGAGTCGAGTTGTGCCGCTGCTGCTGCTGCGACGACTTTAGCAGCCAGAAGAAATAGTTCTGAGTGTGCGGTTTAGCTGCTGCGAGCTGTGCCGGGGCCCCTCCTCGCACTCGCTCGATGCGCTGCACGGTTACCACTGGGTACTGAACCTCTGACAGCCCGAAGCACCTCTGCGAATTAATGCCGCGCCTGACACTTCAGCGACTCGAGAGATTTGATGAATCGGCGACTTTTTATGCCCCTGCGCGCGCGAGAGATGGAGAGAGAAATAAAGAGAAAGCGAGAGACAGAGACAGAAGGGTGAATATATTTCGGACTCTGTAAATAGATTTTTTACGCACCAAATATAATAATCTGTCGGTTCTGTTTGATCGCTAACTTTAAAGACTAAATCTTGATAAACACTTTTTTATATAATCGAATTATTACACTTCGCGTTAGTAGCGCATCGGTATTATCATTTTTTCCAGGAACTCTGCATTTATTCAAATATTCGATAATTGAAGATTAAACTTGCAAAAGATAAATATAGCTCGCATCGACTCGAGTGTCAGGATTTTCAAGAAAAAATTTTCCATCGCAGTGACAACAAAATCGAAAATTATTTTTCAAAAAAAAAAAAAAAAAAATTGAGAAGCTGCGCACTCGAAATCGAATCGAGTACGGATTTAACGACGCCTCGGCGCCTTTCAATCATCATCGCTCGCAACGCGTCCATAATGGATGAGAAAAATTCTTTTAGCCGGGCGCGTATAGCCTAGAAATTTTTGGCTCGTCCCGATATACCATTCGCTTTGACGCATCGCACACTCATCAACAAATATACGAACACACGCACCTTTAGATTTTCTCTGAGTCGTAATATTCGGGTTACATATTTATAGTGAAATATCCCGAATCTTTTATCGGCCGGCGTAAATAGAGCATGGATTTTAATTTTTTACGATTTATTATAGACGCGCTCGTGAAAAGATCTCCTCGAATAAAGCCTGGATGTATGAAAGTATTTTCATCCCCATTATCTCAATTGTGTCGATCAATCGAAAAGACGGAATTATTGAAATTTTCCTGGAGTGAGATGCACAAGAGCTTGAAAATAAGTTTTTCTCTCTCTCTGCTCTAGTCGTACACGTGCGCCGCGCGCTGCACGGATCTACGCCCCATTGCGCGTCGTGACATTTTTCGACTCCGTCTCTCTCTTTTCCGTCGAAAGCAAACGA
Organism: Trichogramma evanescens; assembly: GCA_902732785.1. Classification (NCBI taxonomy): domain Eukaryota; kingdom Metazoa; phylum Arthropoda; class Insecta; order Hymenoptera; family Trichogrammatidae; genus Trichogramma; species Trichogramma evanescens. The sequence goes on along the minus strand of CACVKI010141003.1, from coordinate 30,109 downwards.
AGTCTTTATCTTTTTACATTGAAAATTCGAATAGCTGCAGCAGCATCCGGAAGGATTCATTACGCGTTGCGCATTTTTGAGAGAGAGAGGCAGTATAAGAGAGGAAAAGCTCAAAGAGTGAGAGCTCCTCCGCGTAGTACTTTCTTCGTAAAAATGAATTATTCATTCAATTATGGCTTGAGCTAGGTACCTTCTATATATAATAAATGTACCGAGAGATGTTACTCGACGACGGAAATTTAATTATTTAAAAAATAAAAACGAATCAAGGCGCTCGGTTAAATCTGGCTTTTGAGCTGTGCGCGACTCGCGACGGAGGCTGCAGCACAAATTGGCCGCTCCTGCAAGCTCGCTCCTCGAAAAGTCCTTTATTAACGTGGATGCAAAAGAATGTATACAAGATACTATATACGCAAGGGAGAAAATTTAGATGTAAGTGATTTTTCATCGTATCGTACACTATACGGCTGCAAAATTCGAGATATTTTCGAGAGCGAGCCGCGTGCGCACAAGTAGTAGACGCGATAAAAGTAGATTAGTCACGCGCGCCGCGTTTAAATCAGCTCGCACCACAGGATTACACGACGTCGAGAGGACACGGCTGTGCCGCCGTCGCCGACCGAAATCAAATTCATCCTCGGGGATGAGCGAGAGAGGCTTTGCCACCGCCGCCACCACCAGCAGTGCCATCGTGCTCGAGCCGTTTTATTATATAGAAATTCCAAGAGACTCTCGCTTCGGTATATTATAGTATACTGTATACGGTGGCGCGCTATTGTCTCGGTGCGCAAGCACGAGGAGAGGAAAGATTATAAGCGCTAGTAAAAGTAGAGAGAGAGAGAGAGAGAGAAATTGTGCACTCTCCTCCTCCTAGTCGTGTCCTCCAGGGACGATCTGGAAAAGAAACTGTCTCGAGTGGCCGTTGCCTGAATCGCGCAACGGATTATTATATGCGCGTGGCGCGCACTAGATACAGCCGCTTCTCAAAAATATAAATCGGATCTGTCTGGCGAGTTTGCGATGAAAGATGGCGATTTCTGCGGATTTCTCGCTCTCTCCTACGTATACGTACCAAGTGTCGGATTATTACTTAAAATCTGTTGAATTAAGCTAAAAGCTCGCGCGCGCGCAAGCTCGTGCATACAGTGTAAGCTCGTACACGCGATAGATCGGGCGGGCTGCGTGCGCGGGGCATTAATTAGAAGCTGAACGTTGCTCTTATAGCTGCGCTTGCAGCAGCAACAACAAATGTCTAAAAAGCCTCGATACTCGAAATTGCACTCAACAGCAGAAACGTCATCGTCTCGGGGCTCGCGATTAAAATGTATCCAGCGAACAGCAAAGCGCGAACATCGTCATGCCATACCTCCTCGCGGTAATTAAAATGCATATCTTTCTCTCTCTCTCTCTCTCTCGGGCTTTAATAAATTGAAAACGTCGTCGGCGCTCGCAGTCTTAGAAGAGATGCTCGTATAGCATATTTTGTGTAATCCCGAAACACGCTGTAGCGACACGATGAGTCGTCTTTCTTCCTTCAAAGTAGTAGTAGTCGTAGCAGCGTAGCAAATCCCGGCAGCTCGCTATATACTATATCTATCTCTATATATTTCGGCTGGGCACGTATCATATCTTAATACGCGCGCGAACACGAAAGTTTGTCGAGTTGTGCGATACGTGTGTATAAGAAGAGAGGCGCAGAGAGAGATCAGTCTCGAGCTCGCTGTGCTGCTGCCTGCATTTATACTTATTTGGCATCATCGTCGTCGTCGTAGTCGCGTCGCCACCGTCATCATAATCATCTTTGGCCGGGCAAATACATGGTATTAAAAGCTATAATACGTATAGGGAGAGGCGCTCGTCGTCGTCGTCGTATAGTCGCGGGTAAACTGGAAACGATTCAATGCCGTACACTACTTGGCGGCTCAAAAGAGAGAGACGAGAGAGAGGAAGTTGCGTCCTCCTAAACTTCACTCTCGATGATGTATAGAGGGAAAACGGGGTGAACACCTGCTTGCCCAGCTGCCTATAAGTCATACGTGTTGCGGCATGCATACACACACACGTCTCTAATCAAGTTCGACGATCTCGAGGAGAAATATTCTGCACTTGTGACGCTGGCCGCTGATCTATATAGGTCCTCTCTGCGCCTCGGCTCTTTATAATATTAGAACTTTCGCACGCGCTATCGCGGAGGAAATTATTTTTATCTCTCTTCGCGAGTTATAAATATGACGATGCGCGGCCGGTGTACGCAAAGGTCTCGCTCGCTCGCGTGCGACTCTGCTGCTTGCGCATGGTTAATATACTCGCCCGCGAGAGCCTCGTAAATGCAGATCGTGTTTGTTTATATTAATTAGCGAGACGCGCCGTGTATATTTGCATGATATAAGAGAGGGAGGGCCACGACGACGACTTTTTCCAACTCGTCAAACAAGCGCTTGCTTGATTTATTATTGGATGCCGCGTGCCAGCCAATTTCTCGTGCGCGCACTGCCGCTGCTGCTGCAGCAGCAGTTTTAGCCCCTATGTATGAGCGTGTATGATCGCGCCTCGATGCGCAAGTACTTCGCACCTGCTTGGATGATTTCAAACTTTCCGCGCGCGATGCATTAATCGTGAAAATGGTGTTGCCTCTTTATCTCCGTGCACGCTTCCCTGCATTATTTACCCGATGATGTACCGATGCTGTATACCTTTACTCGGGAGCTTGCGCAAGCTCGTTGCTCAGAAAAAAATGTTCTTTTCGCTCTCATTTGAATGGGAGCTAAAAAATACCGGCGTGATTTGTATCGAAGAAAAAAAACAGGCAGCGAGCCTCGGTGCGTTCCTATGTACGGTATTCTCGCGTGCTTATATATACAGCTAAGCGGATTTCTTGCGCTTTTCTACAGGCGATGCTACGGGTCACGTAAGAGGAGCTATATCCTATCTACGTGTTACGTCTCTCGAGCGCTGAATTACCCTACGATTTTATAGTTTGTAAAACTACCTCCATCGGAATTCTCCATCCACGTGCGCTACGTATCGAATGAATCGCTCGAAATTCATTCCCAATTTTGCACATTTTAATAGAGAATATTTTATTTATATAAAATTTACACTGTTGAAGATGAATTTAAATTTAATACGCTTTCAATGCTTGAAATTCAAGTTATGATACACTCAATTTTGTTCAAGTTACTTTTACGTTAAATCTTATACGAAAATGTCTATATCAGTGATGATTGATTTTCTTGAAAAATAAAAATCAAAATTAATGCCAGCTACCAACGCTAGATGGCGAGTACCTTTTTTTGTAAACCCGCATGTGGTCAAGTCAAAATAATTATATAAGTATCAAAGATAGATACTGTATATGGCATATACTTTATAATCTATTTATGGCAAACCCAACGATGGAGAAGGAGGTAATATTTCCAGGACCTTACTGGCTCTATAGTGAAATTTTTAAGAAATGATAGTGCGGAACATTTTCTATTAGTTCCAATAACATCTATCTGCAGGTAACTTTCATTCAGCCATGCGACCATAATCATTCTAAAATAATATTTAAAAAATCGTTGATGCGTCTACGAAAGTTTATACTCTATACAAAAAAGTTAACATTTTGTTTAGAAAATGGATCTCTTACGATTTGTTGTTGGCTTGTTTAAACTTCTTCCTCAAATAAATAACAAATGATATTTGAACGTATCAAATGAAGAACAATAATTCCTTCATTTTTACATATATTCTCATGTAAATATTCCTATAATAGTGCAGCTTTTTTCATAATTGAGCGAAGCGAAAAACTTATCGGGAAGCTGATAATCCGATCGCGAGTCGCGCGTCGCATTACGTGAAAAATCGCATCTCTCCGGCAGCAGCTACGTGCACGACGACATATGATATAAGAATGGGTTTAGCCATAAACTGCCAGGCAGATATACTAACCTGCAGCTCGTGTTGTATACAGCTATATGTGTATGTGTGTGTGTGTGTGTGTGTGACGTTTTCCGATAGTCGCTTTCCAACTATGTTGCAATACGAGTGCACACATGTGTCCTCTTTCTCACACACACACACACACACCCACCGTCGACGACGAGGTCTTGCGATCCGATTGAACTCTGTGTGTAGGAAAAGAGAGAAAAAAAAGAGAGTAGGATGCCCATATAGTTTAGGTTTGCGAACCTGCTAGTGAAACGCCAATTCTCTCTCGCACGGACTATCTCAACCGTTTCTACCTTTTCCTGCCCCGAGAGCTAAGAAAGTATAAGGCAGAGACGGCATGAAATAAAAAAAAATGAGATAGAGAGAGAGGGAGAAAAAAATTGAAAGACATTTTTTTCCACGAAGTTAGCCGGACCGCGAATTACACGCTTGTCGCTCGCAATACGGTCGTAGTAGTCGTCGTCTTGGTCGCCGTCGTTGTTTTATCGGCCGCCTGTTTTTTTTTTCATTTTATTTTTTTCTATTTTTCATTCTCCACTTACGATACTACTTTTCTCTCTCTCCTTCTGCTGCTACTTTAGCCTGGGCTTCATAGCTTGTGCTGCATCGAGAGATGTGTTTACTAAGAGAAATTGAATGATGTTATACGTACACCTTACGCTCACCGACAGCGGCAGCAGCAGCAGCAGTGGCGATAGAGTAAAGATAGAAAAGGTATTCGGGTAAGCTCCGGTTGTATTTACTCCATTTTCTTTTGTCCTCTTTTTTTGCGTTTTGTTTCATCCCTCGCGTCAACGCTGAAATTCCATCCGGTCAAAGTGTCGCTTTGAAAAGTGAAGCGAGACACAAAGGCTCATATGTATGTATATAGGAGATATATAGCGAACAGCACAAGCGTGCGCGCGAGTATATGTTGCGCGTTGTGTGTGCACGCGAGAATCCACCAGCAACAGCAGTCATGCCCTATACTATATAGCTCTCTGTGCCCGAGCCACACGCCGAGGTTTATCTTCTCAATGCTTAGACGTTGCTGCCACTATATACACTAAAACGTAAACGCGCGGATGGGAGAATAAAGCCTTTGATGGACTTTGAAGCCGCGCGTCTGACTATTCCTCTGACTTATATCGGAGCTCTCTGCCTGAGAGCTGTGCTCTTATTACCGGTAACCAAAGTTAATGAGCAGATAATAATTGTTGTGTGCGCGTTTCATGCGCCGCTCGCGATTGTCTTCGTTGTTATTGTTTTTTTCTCTCTTTTCGTGCTTTCAAATTATCCCTCGTAAAGTAGCCTCGATAATTATTGGACTCGATTCGCGACGCGGGATCTATATACATCTTGAGACTCTGCAAAAAAAAAACTTCTTGGCGCGCGTGTTCATAAGGCTCTTTTCTTTATTAAAATCTTAAATACTAACCAGCCGCAGCAAGGAAACGCGCAGCGAAGGAAAATAAGAGGCAGAGTCTGGAAAAAATACTGAGGCGAAAAAACGACGGTACACACGGCTCTAGAGCTAGGCCGCAGAAAAAGAGAGAGAGAAAAAAAAAGTTTTTAGGCCGTGAGGGAAGAAGAAGATAGTCGGAGAACAAAAGCAACTTGTTGGCATCAGCTGTGCGGCTAAGCGTAACGCGAGAGAGAGAGAGAGAGAGAAAACTGCTTGCATTTCTGTCTCGATATTAAAAGGAGTCTTGTATACATCCAGCGCATAGCTGTACTGCAGTGCAGGCGAACAACTTCGTTGTCGTTATCCTTATTTTTTTTTCTTTCTTTACCTCCTTCCATCGTAAAAACGTAATAATAGTGCCTTCGTGTTTTTAAACACACATATAATACGAGGCAGTGAAAAAAGATATGCGCGCCTCGCGAGTAAAAAAAATTGTTGCTCGGGAGTAGATGGACAGGCAACGTAAGAGATTTTCTGCAAAAAGTGTACTACGCATTTATACGTACACGTGTCAATTTTAAAAAGCTTTTCTCGCGAACTCGTGCACTTGCGAGAAATGCAAAGTTCTATTTTTTTTTCTGTACAAGCCGAAAGTCACCGTCCGATGCGGGGACGCAGATGGCAAATTCTCAAATTGCATCGGAATAAATTGTAAAAATGATTTGATTTGACAGTGAAATTCGTTTATAGCAAGTTGGCATTTAACGAGAGCTCGGTTACAACGAGAAAATGAAAAACATTCGATTGGTTTAAGCTTATGAGAGATTTTTCTATTACAACGAGAACTTGCTTTTAATGGGGTAAATTGAACCAAAAATTTGACTATTTTATAACGAGATATACAACAAAAATACAAATAGTATTTTTCAAATAGTATCATTTAAGGAAGACAAGTGAATGAGCACCGTTACAAGTCCCTCTGAAAAGTCAGTTCACCTTGACCAATGTGTACGCAAAGTATCGCGACCGACCGCTAGGTGCCTTCATCCTAGTTCTCAAAATATCCCCATACAAAGTAACAAAGATCAGAAATATAAGGTAACGAAGATCATAATTAAAATTAGTCACCCTGATAATTTTTACTGGCACAAGCCCTACTCGGTGGTGTATATTAATTGTTTAATGGCAAAACGATTAGTATCCTATTGCTATCTCGTTTCTCTCTCTCTCGTCTGCAGCAGTGGTGCCGCGCGCACACCCACACGCATCATCTATATATTATATGCGCTACTGACACTCGCACACGTGCCCTGCAGATGATTAATAACCGCTGCGCGACTCATCTCTCCCTCTCTCTCATCCTCTTACAATTTTTTTTTCGCCATCCACGCACACACATACACACGCGCGTACTTTTCGCCAGACAAAAATTTTTCGCTCTTCTCTATTCATCGCGAACGAATTGAAAATATACCAATAGTGCGGGATTACAAACGTTCGAAATCATTCAATGGCACGCGCGCCTAACACAATTTCCATACTTCGCGTCCTTGATCGCCTCGAATGTATAATCTTCGTAATAAACGCGGTGGCGACGCTGGTGTGTCGAGAGTCGTTCTATATCAGTTTTGACGAAGTTTGTATACAATATAATTCAGATGGACTGCGGCTGCAGTACGGCTTGGCGTTAAACTTTCTGCCCATCAGGTACTAGTCTCGATGCGAGCTTTCGAGTTTCGTTGTTGTCAAAGTAAATGTTATTTCCGCAGGCGATCGAGAATGATGTATTTTTGAGTGAATTTTCAAGTTGCGCATTTTTTCTGCCGAGCTTCTATGTAAAAATGAATTAAGACTTATCGCGGAGGATTCGTCTAACTCGACGGATCGTTCAAGCTTGAAAATTGCAGTCGAGAACACGCACGTGCGTCGCGATGCAGGTTTCAAACGCATCAAAACGAGAACAGTCTGCACACGCCGAGGTAAAATATTTGTAAATAAAAATTGTCACTCTGCCCGGTAGCCGAGGTCCCTCTCGCGCAGCTCGTCTGTATATAATATTATACATACGTACACAAATCAGCAGCAGCAGCATCTGGCGTAAGGATCATTCTGACAGGTCGCGCCATGCAAATGCCACCGCCGCCGCCGTTGTCGACGACGCGACGCGATTCCTCTGCAAAGGGCTAGCGCACGCGTGTGCAGTGCACATGGGCAGGTCATCGTCTCGCCGTTAGTTAGCCTCGCTGCTATATACGCTGTGTACTGCTCTATACAGAGCTGCCAAGAGAGCGAGATAGAGATATAGAGAGAGGTTGCGACGGGGGTTGCGTTCGGTATATAGTGTCGTCATAACGCGATGCGCAAGAGGATAAATTACATTTCACGCCGTCTACTGCATTGTGCGCCTCTATTTATATGTGTGCGTGTGTATGTGAGTGTCTGCTGCAGAAGCACGCCAGTAGAGTATCCTCCTCCTGCATGTACCGCTGTCCTGACCAGCCGACGCGCAACTCTTTCTCTCTCTCCCTCTCTCTCTCTCTCTCTCTCTCTCTCTCTCTTGTTCCATTGCTCATAGGTTGATATGCGCGATAACGTCATTCATAACTCGACTGATGTTTCTGCCATTTAGTAGCCTCTGTCTCGCTCTCTCGTTCTTCCGTGCGCTGTGTGTGTGTGTAAAGTGCAGGAGACCAGCAGCCGGTCCTATACACACATACCTACACGTAGATGGCACGCCAACGCCACGTCTCTGTGTGCGTGCAGCTATGCATTGTGTATAACCGTTGCCAGGATACACACCCAGTGGTTATTATTTCGATATAATATACTTCCCCTCTCTCTCTCTCTTGGCTTGGCTTAAATTCATAGCACACAAAGCCACGAGAGAGAGCTCGCATATTATCGGGTCAAGTGGACTTGATTCTTCGACGACGAAAAATAAAACGCACACAAAAAAAAGAGCAAAAAAAAAAATTCCCATGCCGCAGCAGCGATGAATTCTAAAAATTTGCATTGAAACGAACGGCGCCCGCGTGCGCGTGTGTGCTATATAATACATAGCTCTCCTGCCGCGGTGCACGGTGCAGTCGCGAGCGCAAGCTCGCAAGCTCCGGGACTCGTTTAATTTTTATACCCATCCGAAAAAGCTTGTCAATGAGCGAAAGGCAGTTAAGGCGATGTATGTGTGAGTGTATGCATTAGTTAGGTACGAACGAGCTGTTAGATCGATATATAACACGCAGAGACCCCCTTCGTTACCCAGCGTATGTGTGTGTGGCTTTTTATCGAACCAACGAGCTTTCTCGTCGTATAGCGTAGCGTTGGTGCTGAATCCGAGCGAGCCTCGGCATCGGAACGAGCTTTTTTAATTTTGTACAAAATTAAAATACAATATAGTATGTAAGGCAGCTCGAGTTGAAAAATTAGAAGTGGAGCTCGAGGACGTGCTTCATCAAACGCGCGGCTTTTCTTAAGGCCTTAAGCCATACACCGCACGCTCCTATAAAGATGCCAAGGGTCTCGTAAAATTATCGTAACTCGTCGATGACTCGTGGCACGCGTATAGCGGCCCTATATAGCTGCTGCAGCACACCTCGTATACTCGTGCACATGTGTGCCATAGTCGCTATATAAACAGGCGCGCACATGCACGGCATACATAGCATACCCAACGGCGCGCGATACGATATAGGTATAATACGCATACACAATAGTCACGGCCCGATGCAAGAGTCTCTAAAAATAATAAAGTCCCGCGCGAGCTTACTATATGTATACACTCGCGCAGCTCTGCGAGCGCACGTGTGCATGCCAGTATAGTGTGTGCTTGTGTGCGTGTGTTTATGTGTATACAGGCTCTCTCGCTCGTGCATTCGAATAATCCCGCTAGCAAATCCCCCTCTAAACGCGCGCGCGCGCTCGAGTTTGGCAATTAAAGCTCGAGTGTGAGAGAGTCGACGAAAGCTCGGAAAATGTGTGTGTCTCTCTCTCTCTTTCTCTCTGTCTCCATGCAGGAGTACATAATATAATGCACGCGAGAGTAGTCACCCGCGCGCACACACTGGAGCTTTCGTTTTCTCTCTCTCTCTCTCTCTCTCTCTCTCTCTCGCTCTCCCACGCACACACTCGGATTCTTCTGCCATGAGAATTCTGCCCGGTGGTGCTAATTAATTGGCTCGTAAATTAACGACCTGTACAATGGCCATACAAGTGAAAGTTATATATACGTATACAGACACGGACGGTCACACACTCGCACACAGACACTATGAAAAGAGGAAGAGAGAGAGAGAGAAATAGAGACACATACCAGGGGTTTGTGATCTATGTGGCATGTGACTTCGAGCGCCATTAACGCATACTTTGTCTCCCGTATTATAAGCTCTTTCTGCCCCAAATGTGCTTTTCGAACTTTCGTCTCGCTGCAGTAGCAGCAGCAGCAGCGGCAGCCACTGTGTGCTGCTCGTATCGCGTATATGCCATCGTCGTTTCTCTCCGCCGAGGCATATTTTCGCGGTCATATAAGGCAGGTACTGTACTTATGCGGCAAAAGCTTATACATACATGTATGCCTTATACTTGAATACGAAACTTCATACTTCTTGGATGTCGAAAATTAATTAAACATTCGTAATTAGCTTATACGGCAGTCTCGCGAAGCTATATAATACTTTGGTCTGGCTCGGACTCTTCTCTCTCTCTATCTCACCTTGTCGACGTTTGCGGAAAGTAGAGCGTTTCCAGCCAAAGTACTGAGACCGACCGCCAGATGATTCTGTTCTAGTTCCCAAGAAACCCCCCTATAAAGTAACAAAGACTAGGTATTATATATCAATCAAATTTTGAACCACCCGTTATTATAATTTACGGAAAAAGCATGAACATTTTCGCGATCGATTATAATTATAAATTTACTGGCGACGTTGCTGCGTTTATGCGTGTGTGTTTATATCTGCAAGCTCCCTCGTAGTTCGCCATCGGCTCGCGGGGCTCTTATATATAGCTTTTTAATTAAATCGGCCAAACGAATTCGATTAATTGAGTCGCGAACCCCATGGTACACGCAGCAGCAGCAGTACACAAAATGAGCGCTCAGATCGTTATTCCGCGAGGCAAATCAATGGCAAAATCGAATCAAACGTTGCGCTCGAGCTCGTTAAATTAATCGTCGGTAACGGGGAGCGGGTTCAGCGGCCCGCGCGGCCGCGTCGTGCGGTACAACTGTGCGCATGCGACAAGCAGCAGCAGCAGCACAGTTTCTCGATCGAGCGACGACGATGAATAAAATATGCACGCGCAAAGAGTGGACGTTATACGCGCTCGGCCTTTTAGAGCGGCGGCTCATTCGCCACGAGAGATACGACGATATAATCCGGTCAAAAGTATAGTATATGACGAAGTGGAGGTTGGGAGACGAAAATGAGAAACGGTCTCGGTTCTTTTCCGCTAAAAAATTCTAATTGTCACGAGTGTACGCTGCACACGAAGGTACTTTCTCTCGTCGGGCCGTTGTGCTCTGCAACCTTACCTTAGAACACTCATGAATAATCTTGCGGCTTGACATAATTTTCCGAGCGGCGGCGGCCATGCGCGGCGCAGCGCGCACACACGACAATGCACAAAGAGAGCAAAAAAAAGCAAAGAAGAAGGGAGGGGAAAAATAAGCAAAACATGCAACTGGTTGTCCACGGCCGTCTCTCTCTTGCTGGGAGTCTTCAAACTACTCTATATACCTAAGCCCTCCCACGTACGTATATATGAGCTGGAGCTAGCTGCACACGAGTGCCGCGGCAAATTTTTCACTCAAGGGTCAAATTTCGTATTGCCACTCGTGCTTTATAAGCGTTTTATATGTACAACTAGCAGCAGCAGCAGCACTCGCGTTTAATATGGGAGAAGATATAGAATGTCTTATACGCGCGACGGATTTAGCTTTTAGAGAGAGAGCAGCGTCTATGCCGCATCTGGCCCAGTCAGTTTCGTTCGCGTATTGCACTCGCGACAGTATATATAGTCCACGCGATATACATAAGTTGTTCAACGCGGCTAAAGAGAGAGATAGAGAGTAAGAGAGGAGAGAAAATAATTGCTTCGCAGTTCGAGCTTGCGGTCGCGTATTCACCTAGTGCTTATAACGACGCGAGCGCGATCTCGCGCGAGATAAAAAGTGCGCCGCAGCAGTTATATCAGTGCAGCAGCAGCACCACCGCGCCAATATATGATAACAAATTCCAGCCGTGATCTCTCCTCTATCTGGCCCTTTTGACTGCATGCGACACAAACACTGGTGTGTAACGTAGATGTGTATATGTACTGCTTATACCCCTAACCGAGTAGATTTCGTAAGTCGAAATGCGAGCTTTCGAGAGAGCTTGCGCTAGGCGCTGCACAGCTGCTCGAGTGAGCACGGTGTACACTTCTCTCTCTCTCTTGCGCGAACGACGTTGTAATGTATTCGTGTGCTTTATCGTGTGATTTTTTTCACTTTTTTTCTATGCGACCGAGTTTGAAATATACGTTGGCTACTGCTGCTGGAGAAAAAAATTCTTCGAATAATTGATGCCGAAGGTAGACTGACGTCACGTCGCATGTAAAGAGTCTCTCTCTCTTTTTTGCCGCTCGCTCTCTCTCGCGCGCGCGCTTACGTCATGGATTGTCAATGTAATCAACTCTCGCGCGTATAGCGGTATAATACAATTTGTAGCGCGTAAAAATATCGTACCAGCTGGGTCATCCGGGGTTGGATGAGCAAAAAAAAAACAACAACCTCGAACTTCTTGCTGTATTAGCAGCTCGAACAAAAAAAAAAAAGAAAAAAAAATTGGAAAGAAAGAACGAGAGAAAAAAAACCGAGACTAGCCTCTCCGTCACTCATCGGTCTTTCAGTCATCATTATTGTTCATGTAGCGGTTAAAGAGCCACTTCCGCTCATTAAAATCGATCCTCTCTTTCTCGTAAAAAGGGCATCTCATCTAGGCGCGCGCGCAGCTTTCAACCTGTACTAGGTCATTTTCTGTCGTAAAAAAAAAAGAAGAGAAAGAGAGAGAATAAATTGCGAAGGAGGAAGTCTCCCCTTTTGCGTAGGATACAATGGCATATAGTGTAGGCACGAGTGAAAGCCCGTGCAGCTCCGAGCGCAGATTAGTTCGGACTTTTCTCTCTTACACCGAGTGAGAGAGAGAGATTGTCAGCCTGCGGAATCGTATATATTTTCCGCTCTCGCTCGCTCGCTAAAACTTTTTGCCTTAACGCTCGTCGAGGTTTGTGTGCGGTAAATATAATATCCGCGGCAGCGTGTTTCGACAAAAGGATCGAGGATTTATGTATTACGACTTGAGCTGATTGCGCGCGGGCGCCCAGAGGAAACTGAAATGTAATAACCAGCTCTGCTGCTGCTACGACGTCGGCCTTTTGGCCAAAATGTCTTTTTTTCCTACGTCACACGTGTATATCTACGTACAGCGTCGCATTCAACCTGTACATTCGTCACTATTATCATCATCATTATTATTATTTTTTTCTGCACTATATAAGAAGAAGCGCCGGTGCGTGATGAAAAATTTTGTCGCGCGCAAGAGATTTGATTGCGCTTTTGAGGCGAACTTAGCGCAGCAGCAGCTTTTCTTTCTTATGTGCTTATAAAGTCTCTCGTATACTCATCTCTTAATGAAAATGGACCGTCTCTGCAGCAGAAGCAGCAGCAGCCGGGTCTACGAGAGCTCTGCTCGGCGTTCTGTGTCTATGTGTTCGTGTGTGTGAATGTGTGTACTTTAAAGCACAAAAGCCTAGGCCCTTTGTGGAGAATACACGTTGTTTTGCGACTGGATGGAAAGGCGGAGCTTCATCTCTTTACGCTCGCTCTCTCTCTAACTCTGCAGCTGCAGTTGTGTGCAGCTATATAGTAACACAACGATGAGTATGCGCGCGGCCGTGCGATGATGGTACACGTACACGTACGTTGCAGAAGTGTGTGTGCACTATTGCAAGCTCGCACGAAATACGCGAAAAATGGACAAAAGAAAAAGTTTGTGTATAAACAATAGCCCCGGCGAGTTTATCTGAAAAGTAAAATATCGCGCGCGAGTGCGACGTAGTGTGTGACTCTTTTTTTTAAAGCGGAGAATAAACGAAAAATATATATCATTTCGCATGCTATGATTCAATTCTGTATATATTTGCAACTGTATACTACTGTGTATAAGCGTCGACGACGGCTGCGCGGACTCTGACACGCTGCAGGGGTCGTCGGTGTGCAGGGGGGCAGAAGTTGCGAATCGAGCGAATAAGAGTTTTAATCATATCGATAAGAATCATTAGATTAGCTTTTAGCTTTCTATGGCGCTCGTCGTCGCCGCTGCCGCCGACGTTGCCGCTAGACTATTGCCGCTTTGAATTCGGCGCTCGGCCAAAATCCATATACACACACGTGAACCGTATACACCACGTATTATACGTTCGAGTCTCTCTCGCGCTCTCTGTGGATGCGCACACGAACGCTGCATTTATATATACATACACACACAGCAGGCTCGGCTACCAAAGTCGACTGTATGTGCGCCCTTATCGCACTCGCAGCCGAGCCGAGCCGAGCGAACCTTTGCGGCGCGTTGGCTGCCGCCGACGACGACGACGACGAGCTTCCCTGCGAGCCCACCGCTACATATATAGCTGCGGGAAAACGATGCTTGTCCTAGTTTCGTCCTCTGTATATATACTGTATATATTCTCCGCTCTGTGTGCGTGTGAGTGTGTGTGTGCCAGAGAGAAAGAGGAAGGATATCATTTCTTTTTGTTTCTTAATGAAAATATTTTTTCCTGTTTTCTTTTTCTTTCTCTCTTTCTACTTTTTCGTCGTCGTCGTCGTCTGCATGTGTGTCAACTGGAAATACGATCGCCACTGCGTGTATATACGTTATAGGGCCCTCAAGGATCGTATACACGTAGTATAAAGCTCTTTTTTTTGTGCGCGAGCAGCAGCAGTCATAAAAGAATAAAAACAAAAAAAAAGAAGGAATAAACAAGCGCCATTATCGAAGTTTCATGGCTCCTTAAACGATTTAATCTCGCGCTGATTTTGTTTTCCGCTCGCTTTACAGCAGTGTAGTGCAGAGGTACAGTAGGCAGAGCTGCCTTATCACGTGTATTATAACGTAAGAATTGAACAACGTCGAGTTTGTTCGATAGCAGCAGCAGCAGCAGCAGCAGCAGCAGTAGTAGTAGTACGGTAATATGTAATGGGGCTACACACGGTATACATACACACACACACGTGCATCGGATCGCTCGATGCCTGCGCGTGTAATAATATAAACCATATTGCGCCAGTCGAGCTTTAACCAGCTCGCGCGCGAGCAGAACTGGAACAATGATCGCAAGCTTCGAGCTTCGCAAGCTCGTATAATATCATTAATAATTCACAACTATTTCGAGGCGTATCGTTCGACGTGAATATAAATACTCGGATTCCTGTTAAAAGACGAGCTTTTACGCGGATACGTATGAATTTTTATTATTATACGATCATCGGGACGTGCGGCGCAATACGACACACACGAGCTTTTGTTGAAAACGACGACGATGATAAGATCGAGCTTACGAGCCGCAAGTACCTATATATAAGCCCGCATGCTTGTGTGTGTATAAGTACAAACAATCGCTCGCTCTCTCGGCTCGCGCGCGCGGGTAAAACCGATACCGATCGCCGTTGCCGCCACGCTCCTATACTACTATATAGACACTGTGTTATGTAAAATATGTATAGTAGCCAGCTACTAGCTATGCGCTACGCCTATATGCCGTATACTTTTCTGCGCGCATATTAGCCCCGACTGGAGCAGTAGCCGTATTATAACGCAGAAACTTTCCAGTCTAAACAATGACCGGCCGCGCGAGAGCGAGTATAGTTGCGTTAATAGTCTCTATATGAGCTGTGCCTCGAGTGCGCAGCTAAACTCGCACATATATAACGAATCAGCAGCCGCTGCTGCGCACGTATATATATAGAGTGCAATTTTTATGTGTGTATATAGCAGACCGCGCGCAATATTATGATTCATCGCGGGGCCGACTTTCTCATCAAGGCCAATGAAACAATTATATACGATCGCCGCCGTCGTCGTCGCACCCAACAGAAAGAGAGAGAAAGAAACTTTTACGTATATTTCAACATCGTGAGGCATCGCGCGCGTTGATTGCAGTATAGTAGTCGAGAGCAGCGCAACGTTGAAGGGGTCTTTTTTTCTCTCTCTTTCAAACGAGCGACTGTACCGCACGTGTATATATATCGACGACAAATAGACAAGAGATTTTACTCTTTTTCCGCAAATTAAGCTCTCGCTTCTTTATGGCCATCGTAAAAAACAAAAAAAAAGGAATGAATAAACTCGAGAACGAGACTTTTAATGACTCAGGACAAAGGAGTTAACGGCTCGAGCGATAATTTTCGCGCGATTATAAATCGAAACTTTGAACTTGACTTTGCGCCAGAAACTGATTTAATATTCTATTGTTGACGACGAGACGAATCTATTCTTTCGTTTTTTTTCCTCATATCTTTTCATCAATAAAATAAAACTTACAACTCGTAGTAACAGCGATATCGACAGTAGTAGCCAGCAGCAGTTGCGTCGAGTACATAGTTCGGGGAGAAAAAAAAAGAACGTAAAACAAAACAAAACAAAAAAAGGAGAAAGAGAGAGAAAAGAAAGGGGAGGGAAGGGAGGGAAAGGAGAGTAATAAACGTGAAGAGGCTACTACCGGCTGAGTGGATCGAGCAACAGCAGCAGCGGCAGCAGCACACATATACGGGCAGCGACCAAGTGGAAAAAATAGAGTGAAACGTGTACACCTTTGACAGTTGTCTTCTGTGCTGCTGCTGCTGCTGCTCGTT
Organism: Trichogramma evanescens; assembly: GCA_902732785.1. Lineage (NCBI taxonomy): Eukaryota > Metazoa > Arthropoda > Insecta > Hymenoptera > Trichogrammatidae > Trichogramma > Trichogramma evanescens. The sequence goes on along the minus strand of CACVKI010141003.1, from coordinate 13,904 downwards.
GTCGTTCTTGTTGGTGTTTCTCTCTACTGCTTCTACTGCTACTGCAGCCGTATAGTTTTAACACGAGTCAAGGTTTTTTTTTATTCTCATTTTCAATTGACGTTAATTTGGTTCATCGCGTCACGCTTGCGCGCGGCGAATTAACTTTATGCCATTTTCGGAGTATCAGTAATGATGAAATTCAAAGGGCAACGATTATTATCGACGAACGTGAGCCATGAATCATCGTCATCGATCTCGAGCTCGTCTCTGGATCGTTTCTGGAAAAATACCACTATTAGCCTAGTAGAGGCGATTAACGGGCGCAACCCACCGCGCGCGATTAGGGAATTTCGCGCGTGCATGACGCGGCGCTCACGTAACACCATTACATCCGGCCTAGTAGTCGCTCATGTGTGCGCGCATACGCTACGCTGCACACACAGGACGCAGAACAGCAGGTATACAATGCTGCTGTATATAAAGGTGTGTGCGCATACAGGTGTAATGGCACGAACATACGCGCGCGCGTGTGTGTGTGTGTGTGTGTGTGTGGGATTGCAGTCACTGCGGATAGGGCAGCAGCTAGCAGCTTTCACCGAGTCGAACAGCAGCTCACCTACATTCCATTTTATATTATATCTATATAGGTATGTGCCCACTGCTTTTGCGTTTATCGCTCATGGTCCGCTGCGCTCCGGCTCATTGTAGCTGCTGCTGCTGTTTATGCTGTTTATGGGTGTTGACACCAGTCGCTCGTCGGCTCGTTCGTCCATTAACAACGATCTCTCTCTCTCGTCGTGCGCTGCAAAACTCGTCGACGTTGATTTCAGTACAGTATCAGCGAAACGACGACGACTCGTCTCTCTCTCTATCTCCAGCAAGCCGCAAAATATCGATCATCGAGCATTATATCGTGGCTTCTGCTGTCGAATTTTCGACGATCGCACTTCTGTATAGTATAGCTAGAGCTGCCAGGACTCTTGATTCGGATCGTAAAAGACGTGTGCGTAGTACGGACGTTTGGCATATTGCGGAGCGGAGTTTCGGGTTTGTCAAATTGGCCCGCAGCGGCGGCAAGCGACGTTTTGCAACGCACATTTTTCGGCGAATAATATTATACGCGGGTGGTAGCTGCAGCAGCAGCAGCGGTAGAACGAGATTCGTCGCGAAAGCTCCGAGCTATATACGCGTATACCGTGCACGACTCGATTGTCCTGTGTGCAACAAAAGAATCGATCGAGCCGCTCTGCAGCAGCAGCCATGCACACCCACGCATACGAACACTCACACACATACGTTCACGAGAGCTTCGACTGGCAAAAGATAACGCACGTGCGCGCGCGCGCCAACCAACCAACCAACCAGCCAGCCAGCCAAGCTCTAATCGAATAATATCTCTTTCAGTCGACTTGCGGGGCAACTGCGTCCTCGTCGTAGTCCTCGTTCTCCTCCTCGTGCGTATGTATAAGATACATGTGTGTCCCATCGACACGCGAGCGTGGGCCCCTCTTATTTCGACCGCAAGATACTATACGCGATTCGAACTCGAATTATTTTACCTTTTGTCCGCGTTCGTTGCTGCGGCTGCCGAAGGAAGGATGAGGAGGAGGAGGAGGAGGACTCTGTGCACACAGTACTGCACAGCAGTGCACGATCGTCGATTGTGTGTCCGAGTGGTTTTTGCAGCTCTACGCGTATATATCTGCGCGCGAAACTTCATTAGAGATCGAACGAAAATGGAGCAAAAAATAAAATAAAATAAAAAAAAGAGAAAAAGAAGATAGAAGGGAAGAGTGGAAAAAGGCGAAAAAGGAGAGAACCGTACATAGAGAGGTATATATACGCCACCCACGCGCGCGCGAGCTCTCGGCAACGGTATATATACACGAGCGCGTGCAGCAGAAAAAAACAGCGCAGACAATGACGTGCTTCGCTCCGCCTCTCGAAAGTAGCAGCAGCAAAGTCCCGTATCTCTGCACAGGAGGGAGAGTTAGACCTTAGAAGTAGTGGCTGCTGCTGCTGCAACGCCTGCAAAGAGAGACGAAGAAAGTCTGTTTATAGGCACGCACGAGAGACGCAGAGCCGATCTCGAGACAGCACGAAAGAGACAGAGAGATCCAGAGAAAGAGAGAGAGGGACACGGAGAGTAAAGAGGAAAAAGCCGTTGTCTCGTTCGCCGATCAATTTTCGTAGCTGCCGCTTCTCGCGCGCCAACGAGACACGTCGCCGATCCTGCTATGCGCAGCAGCTATATACAGCTCGATATACGCCACTCGATATATATATTTTACAGTGCCAATATCTTAGCGGAAATCGCACTCGACGACGAGGACGAGGACGACGAACCGCCTTGGATGCATTATTATTATTGTTGTTATTATTTTTACACGCGCCGAGCACAGAGAGCTTTCGACGCGATCGTGCTCGCGTGCGTTGTCTCTCGCGCGCATTTCTACTATACGCAGCAATCGCGATGATCGTTCTCCCTCTATCTCTCTCTTTTTATCTCGCTCAAAGCCCGCGAAATAATATTTTCGATACGCGTTTATCGAAGTAAGCCGCAGAGAGAGCGAGTTTATATAAATTTAATCGACACGCATGAGCTGGCAGGCTGAAAAATGCACATATAATACAGCAGTCCATACGATATATAAAAGCTCTCCGGGCCGCGCAAGTAGCGATCGCATCAATTCCGACGAACGTCCAAAACACGATTACTCACACACACGCGCGGGAGGGCAGAGGAGAGGGGGAGAGACTTTGTTTATTGTATACCTCGCCGTATATATACTCGCTACACAAAACGCGAATAGCAATTTCTAGGCTCGCCGCCGCCGCCGCCGCCGCCACGCTAGAGCTGCGCGTGCAGCTGCAATACGCTATACACAAGAGGTCAAAAACATTCGGAGCTTTGGTCCTTGGCCAAAAGAATCTCGAGCTTTCTCCATTCGTCGTCCTGAGCTGTGCGAGCCGAGCTCGCGGGCGTGTATGGTATATATAATATATACAACGCGCGCAACTTGGAATTGTACCAAATGCAAAAGTAGCCGACGCATACACATGTACACATAGACGCACATGTATACGAATTTGTATCTTAATGTGTATGCGTTTGTGTGTATGTGTGTGAATACGGTATATTTAATGCGATGACGCTAAACGTGTGCAGTGCACGTGTGTGTATGTGCGTCTAACGATATAAGTATACACGATCCGCGCATTATAGCTCTGCTGTTATTTACAGTGCGCCTCGACTTTTCTGATGGATTGAAGTGGCCGTATACTCGCGCGCGCGCGCAAGCTCGAATTAGCGTGTTTGATATTGAGCGTATACGCGACGACGACGACGACGACGAACTCTCGAGTCTGCAAAGTTTATACCACGGGATGCGAACGACACGTGTACGTGTGACACATACACTAAAAGCTGCTGCCGTCGTGCGAGCCGCCTTTATTATAAGCGGCTCTCCGCAGAGCATCGAATGATTTTATAATTACGAAAACGACGGACTATGTATGTGTATTACGGCGAGCGATCGGCTGGACGCAGAATAAGCCCCGTGGCCTGTGTGTGTGTGACCCGGCACGGTACTTGCTGCTGCTGTACTGTTGTTGTGTACGGGCCAGTACTTGTATACACTGGTGGGAGGGCTGCAAAACTTGACGTTATTATTTACCATTGCGATGGCCATTATCGAACTGCTGCTGCTAAAGTATAACAGTAGTAGTAGTAGAGTAGCCTATATTATAGTGTAGCGCACACGTGTGTATATACGTGCTACGGGCTTTTAGGCTGCAGGTCAGGAATTAGAATTAAAGTTTATCGATGGCTAAGGACTTGGGTTACTCATTAGCCTATTACAGCGCAAAAAAAAGTACAACGAAGCCGAGTTGATACAAGATGTATCCACTAAAACGGAGGAAAAATATGACTAAGAGGAAAGAATCATTTAAGCGTATCGACGTAAGCTGGTGTTCGGACACCGTAGTTGCTCCGATTGACGCGAGATGGCGAGTACCCAAATATAATTGGAACTCGCAAGAGACAAGCATAAGTTTGTTGAATATAAGTACATATATACACGTAGAGTCTAATAGGCATGTTTGTATTGAAGGGAGTATGGTAATAAATATTATTATTATTATTATAAAACAAGTGCATATAAATTGGACGTGGTAACGTCAAATGAGATAGCTATAAAGAGCCCTGTTGAATCCATAAAGTTATTAGTATAGCAAGTATTATCAGTAGCAAGCATATGTGGCTTTTAACCGATGCGCGCAACGACATCGTGCGCTCGAGAGTTCAAGAATTAGAATTGGAATTTATTGATGGTTAAGGACTCTAAGCCTTATTAGCCTGAACAGAAAAAATATTGGACTTTCTGGTCGTTACTGCAGGAAGCGTAAAAAAAAAAATACCATAAAACCGAGTTTACAAGATCGCCAATGTCGAGACGTCGTCGACGCGTCATTACCAATAATCAACGCGAGATGGCGAGCGCCCGAACAATTTAAATACGCAAGAGAAATACACAAGTTTGTTGAATATAGGTTGATTGAAAAGTGCGTGACAAACTGTGTACAATAATCCCGTACGTCATCTCGCGATAATCGATTCGAATTGGCCCAGGCGAACGCGCCGAGCGATTATCCTTGATTCATTCGAGCTCTCGAGACACCGGCCATTATAAACACGTATGGCTAATTGTCCCGCTCGGCATGACCCTGAAATAAAAAAATAATAGTAACAATAACGGTAATGCGCACGAAGGTGTGGAGGCGCGCCGCCGTCTTTACAGCCGTGATAAGTCGCGTGTATTAAATAAGTGCACTACACGCGACTGGACATAAGAGAGAAAAGAAAAAAAAGGTTCCGTCGTACGCTGGCACGCGAACAGCTCGACCGCGTCCTTAATTGTCCCTTTGATTAGTTAAAAGAGTCGCGGTGGTGGTTCAATCTCCCACCCCAGCTGCGATTCTTCCTTCTTAATACAAACTCGACGTTAATCATCGCACGCGTACGTGAACGCGATGCAGATTTGCAATCGCGAATGCGACGTATATGACACGCGCGGGTCGATTCGATATAATCATTCATCTTCCTCCTACTCCTCCTCCTCCTCCAACTATACATGCATCGTTTGTTCTACATAAATTAGTTTTCGCGACGAACTAGTTTGTACAGCGCACACATATACACTCGGAGAATCGGAGATAAAATTCATTCACTGCGCCCCGCGTGCACTATAGGCTCTGCAGCAGCCGCACCGCATCTATATATACGTCGGTGCACACACGAGTTCATTCGGTCGTGGCGCGCGGCTGTCTCGAGTTTGTATTGAAACAAACATAATGCGATCATCGAGCTGCATCGATTGATTATATTCACTAGCTCCGCAGTGCATGTCTGTGCGTGTGTGTGTGTGTGTGTGTGTATGTGTATACATGAATATAACGTCGGGCTTGCGTCGATATATATATCTCCATCCTCTCCTCGTCGATATTGATGCGCGAGCGAGAGAGAGAAAATCATAATTATTCCGTGCGTCGACCTCGTGCGTGTATGTGTGTATATAGACTCGGAGCTTGATACGCGCTCGCTCGCTCGCACGACTGATCGATCTGTCTCGATTCTCTCTGGAGATGCTAATTAGCCTCGGGCTCGGATAGGCAGAGCTTGGCACGAGTTGCAGTAGTGGTTGCTACACAAGTATACACACGCACAACCTCGCATAGTATTATGTGTATCCCAGCAGCAGCAGCAGCAGCAACAGCAACAGCGTGTGTCTGCAGCTGTTTGAAGCTTTTTTACTACCCCCGTTCATAAGACGTCGTTACGCGCATCCGTCCTTTATCGACGATTCGCAAGCTCTCTCCCCCTCTCGGATTCTGTAGAAGCAAAGGGCACGACTCGGTAAGACGTTTTTGCTCGTAGTCGAGTTTACGCCGAATCTTGAAGTTGCCGCACGAGAAGCTCCACCTTGTGAATCGTTACAAAAAAAAAAGAGGATAATTTATTCAAGGACGGGGTGGTGCCTCGCCGCAGACGTGGCCTCGTTCGCCCGCGATCGAAAATCGAATAATAACGAGAACGAGCAAAAGAAAAACACGCGTAATATATATAAGAGCGCAGAGACTCGCGAGAAAATCATTTCAATTAGAGCATCTCCTCCTACGCGCGCAGTTCTGTTTTCTCTCTTTCTAGTTTCTCTTCGGATTGTGCAAGCTTGGCGCGCGTCTCTCGGCCGCGTGAAATATACACGCGATACAAGGCTCGTTCTTGCCTCGCCCAGCGCGATATATAGACAGCTGATATTTCGCGCGTAAATATTCCGCTGTGTTTCTCTCGCATACACGTTTATACATATAGCCTGAGTCGCCGCCGCAGCAATTTGAAACGCTCCTACCTCCCCGCGCATCGATCCTAAAAGTCGCAGGTAAATGAGAGAGAATATGCCAGCCAGGCTTACTACCTATCTATAGCTAGCTGCATATGCATGAAACTGCAAGCGTTGCGCTACTACTAACTTTTTATTCTCTCTCTCTCTTTCTCTTTCGGTGGCGAGCCTCTGCTGCGGAATGAGAACTCTTTTAAGCGTGGTGGTGGTGATGGTGGTGGAGGCAACGCACGCCTCGCGGTACGGAGAGAAAAGAGAGGCCGACTGGAATTTTTTAATCAGCGATTCGAGATTTTTCAACCGGCGTTGATGTTCCTTTTTTGTTGTCGTTGTTGTTTTGGTTATATACAAGCGCGCACGGGACAAGCTATTTTCTTCATTTTTTTTCTCTTGCCGCTGCTGTGTGTGCGTTGGAAATCAAAAGAATAACGGAAAATGAGTAAACAGAAAGGGGGATACAGAGGAGGTGGGAGCACAACACGAGCACGATCGATTGCGTACGAAATATAAATATTGATTCGAAACGCGATTTATCGCAGGGGATTAGTTGCACAAGCAAATACGATCGTGTAATTTAAAGCTGCGTATACACGGCATTTACAGCGCTGGGAAAGAAACGAAAAATCGATACAAACATTTCGATGCTCTCGTGCCATAAGGGGTATAACATTGCTAATTATTAGCGATCTCGAAAAAAAATTTCTATTCTCTCTCTCTCTCTCTCTCTCTCTCGGCGTTTTAGTGGCTGCTGCATTACGCTTGTGTAGTCGAGCCAAAGGGAAAAAACTTTCCCTCAAAAGTTTCTAACGGCTAGACGAATGCGCTAGCTCCGCTGCTGCGCTGAAGAGGCTAACGGCAGCAGCGGCAGCAACTGGGTATTACTCACTAGTGGCCCGGCTAAAACGCGAAATATATAACGCACAACTTCAAAGCTGCAGCTAGCGCTAAAGAGCGCAGTCGTAAAAATGCGCGAACAAAAAAAAAGGAGGGAAAAAAGACGATGAAGGAGGAGTAGGAGGAGGAAAGAGAAAAAAGAAGTCCATTAACGAGTGCCGTTATTCATGGTTCATTCTTTGACACTGGCTCTGCTTGCAAGCTCTCTCTCTCTCTCTCTCTTTCTTGCTCTCGTTCACTCTTATCGCCGCCCTCTCTCTTTCTTCTCTTCCATTCAAAGCTCTCTCTCTCTCTCTCTCTCCGCAAACGGACACAATAGATCGTTCATTACCGATATACACAATGCAGCAGCCGTGCGGTGGTAACGGTGTATGTGTGTACGTGTATGTGCGCAAGCAAGAGAAGGGGTAAAAAAGGCCAAAAGGATTGTAATGAGACGACGACGACGACGACGATGCCTATACGCGCTGCATCCATTCCGTAAATATGCATTTCTTTTCTTAGTATTGCGCCGCCGTATATACATTATACCTACCTACCTACCTACATCGCATCTGCGCCGCGACACAATGCCGGGGCGCTCCGCTCAGCTCGTATTATAATATCTCCTCGCCGCAAGATGGATACCGCGCAACTTAAATACTGGCATACACAGTTATACGCGATATGTTGCAGAGTGAGCTTGCAGCGCGCGAGATGCGCTAAGCTTTTCTTCTTATTCTTCTTCTTTTTTTCCTCCTCTTCCTCCTTTTTTGCCCCTCGTCTCCTCGATGATGGCCTCGTTTTTTATTCCCGTGTTCGCGTGTTGCTCGATACTCTGTACCCTTTTTTTCACCCAAGCGTTGCTACACGCTCTCTCTCTCTCTCTCTCTCTCTCGCTTAGTAGTTAGGAAAAAATGTGTTTCTCTACCAGCGCCGCTAACGTTACCCCCCGGAGCTAGCGCGTGTGCGTGTGCGCGTACACGCGAAAAAAGCTCGAGTTTAGAGAATAGAAAAGCTCGCACACACACAGCTGCCAATGCGGGAATTTCTTCGACTCGCGGGCCAGCACTCGCAGTCGAATTTCCCGAGCTCGTTTTTTTTCCTCCGTTGGCCCTTTTTCTCTCGAAGTAAGTGAGCGAGCTGTCTATCTCTCGGAGCTGTATCTCGTGCGTTCCCGGGAAGGCGTTTTTTTCGGTTTCTCTCCCCGACGCAGCAGTGGCAGCCACATGCAAATAAATGGACCGAGCGAGCGAGATAGAGAAAGAAATTTCCTAGTAACAACAACAACAACGACGACTCTTATAAACGCGCGGCGGCAACTTTACTTCTCGCGCACGCATTACTACACACGTTATATACTTTTTTTTCTCGTACGCCGCATTCTTGCCATTCTCGACTTACATATCTTATTTGACTTTTTTTATCCAAAAATTCTCTCGACTACCACTACCTTTCGATGTAGTGTAGTACAGCTCGCTCGCGCCACGAGTTTTACAAAACTTCGTGCGATATTAAACGCGATATAAGGGAGTATAGACCACCACCAGAGCGCGTATTCATAAGCTGCTGCGGCCCGCTCGCACGCGACATGACGAATTAATCGAAAAATTTTGCGCGAAATTTCTCAACTTACTCGACCGAAAAATTCACCTCACACGAAAACGAATGAGAAAAAAAAACGAATATACACACACAGAAAAAAGTAGCAAATGAAAAACGAGCGTTAATATGCGGGTTATTTTCCATGAATATACGGGCCATGCATGTATAAATTGTTCTTCCTGTATTGCTTTGCATGCTGTGTAGTTTCGTATACGTATAAAAACCAAGCGGATCTGGCTTGTTTCTTTCAATAATATTTTTCCAAGGGATCCTCGTGAATATCAAAAAAACGGAAAATACTACGAACGCGTATAATACTTGCAGCAGCAGCAGCAGCTCCTCCTTTTTTTTCATACCATTTCCTCCGTATAGATGCGAATGTGTACGCGCTTGCTGCGGACTTGGAAAATCGATGAAACGATACATTTTATGGAAAATAATTTGCGCGCACACAGAGAGTATCGCGGCACAAAAGCACCGCACCCTCTTTCTCTCTCTCTCTCTCCGATGCAAATCCTTGATCTTTTTCTTCTTTTTTGTTTCCAGTGCACGCAGCAGCGGCAGCAGCAGCCTAGAATCGAGGTCTTCCAGCGGAGATGGCGGCGGCAAGTTTCCCGCCCAACTTCAGCAACGTCGGCACCGTAATGGAGAATTGGTAAGTGATGAACCTCGGGCAACACATTAAAGTCTTAAGATGTATATAGTGTGCAGACATATATATATAGATACACGAGGAGGCGCGTCTTCAATTTTCCAACACGACTGAAAGAAAAGAGAACGCGAATAATAACGCGCCGCAGAATATATATAGTATAGCTGCCTCAGCGCGCCGCAACGAGTTAATAATACGCTTTTCTTTCACTCGAACTTGAATATATGTATTATACCTCTTGACATTTATTTATTTTTATTTTTGTTTTATTTTCCATGAAAATCGATGATAAACACACGTATACTCGAAAAACTAAAACTTTATTATTAGGTTTCGACTTTTATTCAAGTTTATTACTATATATTACATATATCTTTTGTACTTTTACGAGTGCCTTTATTACACGAATTATCGACAGTCGAGGCGTTGAAAAAAAAAAGATAAAAAACAAACATAAAGCAGCAAAGTACGAGCTTTCAGGCGCACGCGCCTCGACCGTCGATTGAATAACTCGTCTATTTAGTTCCACTAATATATACCTAGCTATTTCCGAGGTTTTAATGTGGTTGCTGTCCATATAGTTTCATAAATATTATCATAGGTACAATAGAGCATAAATTAATTAATCCATTTAATAATGAACTTTATTAGAGAGTTGACAAGTTGATGTTTTAACAAGCACTAGGTCATGATAGTTTATCTTTTTTGACATATAATCCGCCACAGCGGATAAATAATTGCATTATAGTTTTAGCATAGCGTATATATATTTCTTATCTAAAGTATGAAATCTTGTCACCTATATCCCGTGATTTTGTTGATAAACATTTATTATTATAATGCATTTCTTCTTTGTCGCAAGTTTGCACCCTGTATAGAGCGTGTATATATATATCATGCCATTCTATTTATTATTGATATCAATATACACTCGTGTGCTATACGTAATATTGACATTAACGTGCAGTATATCACACGTTGTACAATGATGCGCGCATATTATATAATGTAACGCAACCAGTGCCGCTGCGTGCGGCAAACGCAAGTAGAGGTTAATTTTAGACTAATTGTAGCCGCATAATACAAGTACTTAATTTGTTATAACTATATATAGATGACGAAATAGATATCCTGAGCTGCGACGAGGCGCGGAGCAGCGTAGTAGTAGAGTTTAATTAACAACCCCCCCGGCTATATCAACGGGCGCGCGCGGGGCTATCCTACCAATAATAAACTATCCGATGTAACGAGCTGCGCTGGTGCTGGTGCTCTCTCGACTCGCGTTATATAGGAAATCATTTTCATCGTCATTTTTTTTTTTTTCGTGCCAAAAATTAATCAGCAATTCTCTCCTAGCTCGCGTAGCCTAGATTCTATAAAGGGCCTATACAGTCGAATCGATACTATACTGCACTCGCACGCTCGCACACTCGAACTCGACTTTATTTATCTCTCTCGCGCGCTCGTAAAGCTCGGAAAATTCAAGGATCTCTCGCGCGCAGGTTTGTGTGTGTGTGAGTGTGGAAAGGAAAAGAGGCAAGAAGGCGCAAGATCCGAGTGAAAATGAAAATGTTCCAATCCCAAGTTTTTCAGCTTTAACAAACTACTCCTCTGTTTTTTTTCGCCGAAGGATGCACACGAGTATAGGGACGAGTGCACATTACACACAGCCGCGTGAGCTCTTCTCACCCTCGCGCACGTAATTCTTCTCGCTCGCCTCGCTATCTCTCTTTCTCACGGACGATTAAGCTCTCGCGCGCAGGAGAGTGTTAAGAGAGGGAGAGCTAGAGAGGACTTTGCGCCCGCGCCCGAGTGTAAACACGAATGACCTCGGGCGCGGCCGGCTGATTTTCAATTATTATATCAATTGCCGCGAGATCACGTGCATCTCGATTACTTTTTCCATCGAACGAGGAAATATATAGATAAAGATGAATTAGGATCCTCGAGACGGTGGATTAGTACGAAGCGCGCGCTGGTCATCCGAGTGTGCACGGCCGCTGCACTGAATATTTATTACGATCGAAAATTATACTCGTTCGGAGCTCTCTTTTTCTCTAGGCTTTTGTGCGCTCTGGAAATAAAAAAATGCGCTCGTGCGTAATACGACGCCGAGTCGAGTAATCATCGGCGAACCGCTGCACGCCTGAACTCGCATAATATTTTCCATGCGAAAATTGATATTATGGCAACGCGGTAGAGGGAGGTTGCAACGGCAATGATTATGTATCGGCGAAATGCGACGCGCGATTTGTGTGGTAAAGAGAGAAAATTAAAATTAGAATTGGAATGGCGATTTATTGATGGCTAATGAAGAGCTGGACTTGGAACCTTATTAGCCCATACGAAAAAAATACTAGACTTTCTGGAGCTACCAAGAAGAGCAAAAAAGTAAAATAAAACCGAGTTCATACGAGATATTCATTAGAATAAAAGTAAGCGAGGCGTATATTGATGTTTACACAACGTCGACGCTAGATGGCGAGCGCCCAAATATCATAAAACTGCAAGAGAAGTATGAAAGTTGACTTAATTTACACTTGAATATGCAAGATTCATTTACTGACGGTTCATGGTATCTGTGCTCGATATGCCAGTGAATATCGATACAAGTGTATCGTCAAGTGTATCGACAACCTTGTATCCACCGTCAATCGATACAAGTGGTCGAGTGAAGAAATTTGGCCGATTGAAATAGCCGGCTTAACGTGGTCTTCTTTGAACTTCCCTTGTATCTCTTTGTAATGCATTTTTATGTCTGATTTTACCAACGAGATCGGTTCTTTAAAATAAAAGTATAGCAATTAAAATATCTACAATCTGTTACCGTATGGTCAGTAAAATTTATTGTTTCTACGACCTTTCATCAGTTTTCTTCTTTCGGCGATTCTTGGATTATCCACTTACTGAATTGCGGCCTTATACCTCTCTTTTAATTACTTATTAAACAATATTGATTTAAATAGAGGAAAAACAAAATAAATGAAAGAATGGAAGGCTTGGGTATTGATGTACGCCAATGTTTACACGGAATCGACGCTTCATGGTTATGATGATCAACGCGAGGTGGCGAGCGCCCAAACAATATAAACACGCAAGAGAATTACACAAGCGTGTTAATTAATAAGACCCTCTTTAAATGTCAATTAATCAGTAACCAGTTTATGTCTTTGTTGACTCCAACTAGCCAGTTTATTAACCAGTTTAAGTGTCTATTGACCAATAAAATGTGCTAAAAACGACATGATTTTAGTTACTTTAATGGCTAGAAACTGGGTAATGTTCGATAGTTTTTATGCGCGAAAACTGGTCAAAAACTGCTCAAGCGTAAGCAGCACTTGCTCGCGTCGTATCAACATGTAATTTTATTATATAAACATTTCATTATTTTATGTATGTTGTAGGTATACTATTGTACTTTTAAATTTAAATACTTTTAAAGTGAAAGTGCAGCAGAGGATTAGTACTAATCTGAGATGTAAAAACATCTAAATATTGCTTAAAATCTAACCTCAATGTGAAAAGAGCTGAGCTAATTATGTTAAGAGAATTGCTGATGTGCTATTTTATTATGTACATTTTTATTCATAGTATATGTACATAGATAAACATGAAGTTAAACATGAAGTAATACATTCATAATTAAACATAAAGAGAAGTTAAACATGAAACATAGTTTATAGCTAATGATTAAACATAGTTATAGTTAAACATAAAACATAATAACACAGTTAACATGAAAAAAAGTTTCACTTTTCAGTTCTTCATTAATGAACGAAAAACAATTTTCACTAACTTCGTCTAGATTGCTCGAGCTGCTAGACTCGTTTAAAAGCACTGGATGCATAGAAATAAAATCTACACTATCCTTCAATATCTTATTTCGTTGGCGTTCTCTATATTTTTTGCAACGCTTTTTATTTTTATTGTCATTTGGCAAAACTTTTCCCCATTACACACAACATACATAACCTAAAAATCAGCAGTCTCTTTAGACCGGCACACATTAACCAGTTTTTGACCAGTTTAACGGTTTAATATATGGGTGATTTGCAAAATAGTTGCAATTTTCGACTTGATTTTCGTGCCCACGGTAAAAATTAAAAGATTAGATTAATAGCCGACTTTTCTCACTTGTTTTGGGCATAGAAAACGGAAACTAAACTAAAACTTATAGAAAAAAAATTCATTAAAATAGCATTGAAATCATATATGCTTTATCTAATTTTGGTTACGGTACTGGTGGTTACGGTACTTAGTTTTTCGATGAAAATTAGCTACAGATTTTGTATATCGAATCCAATCGTTCTGAAACTTTCAGGGCTCTTTTTCCACCTTAAAAACCACAAATTCCTCTGCCGTAAAAATTTTTAGATTTAGTCTGTTTGTAG